>VUQK01043878.1:18809-32207 GCA_015106715.1 Bujurquina vittata
GGGCCCCCCTCTCTCTCCCCCCCCCCGCGCGCTGTTTTCCCGGGGGGGGGGGGCGTCGCCCCCCCCCCCCCCCCCCCAGCCTGAGCTCCCTGAAGGCCCCCCCGCAGCGCTATTACCTGCTGGATGCAGCTCTCCAGCTGGATTGCAGGGCTCATAATTATAATGCAGCAGGCTGGTTAGATGAGAGGCCCGCGGTAACCCGATGCAGGTATTATTCCCTGGCCCTGCTGACGGCTGCAGGTAAGAGGAGCCACCCGGTGAAACGCTAACCCTTACTGCTGCTCCCAACCAAGAAACGCTGCAAACTGAAAGTTTGTGTGGATGATGATGATGCAGCCGTTTACAGCCGGCTTCAGCACCAGACCTGTGCAGCATTTGCACGGATTTAGTGATACTTCTCATTATTTCATCCTTTTTCTAAAAAACCGGCCCAGAATCAGACAAAATGATTTGAGCTTCTACCCCCTGATGAGAGGAACAATAAGTCAGGATTGTGCTGACTGTGAGAAAATATTTTTTAACAATCAGTGATTCTCC
The DNA here is from genome assembly GCA_015106715.1 of Bujurquina vittata. Classification (NCBI taxonomy): domain Eukaryota; kingdom Metazoa; phylum Chordata; class Actinopteri; order Cichliformes; family Cichlidae; genus Bujurquina; species Bujurquina vittata. The sequence goes on from VUQK01043878.1 coordinate 19,347, forward strand.
GTGTGTGAAGATTTTCCTTTATTTCCTTCCTTGTTTTATATGACGAGAGGCATTTTTAGGTTTGGAGCCGATCCCAGCCTACAGGGATGATGATTGGCAGGTAATGATGCAGTTTCCGAGGCCTCGGGATGCCTGTCTGCCATTGGTGGCATCGTTGTGTCCGTGGCAGCTTCATTATGTCTTTATATGTTCAATATGCAGGATGCCGAACACATGGCGGATAGTGAGGAGATAATGAGGTGAGATTTCAGGATATTCTGGACATGAATTCCTGGTCAGCCTGTGAGCTGCTGTGTGAGATGCAGTTTAGATAATTAGAGGTGCAGAGGGAGCTGATGAGCTCAGGATGTTTCTGTGCAGCTCTGCAGGGATTCACTGCATTGCTGCATTGCTGCATTGCCGCATTGTTGCATTGCCGCATTGCCGCACGCTGCATTGCTGCATTGCCGCATTGCCGCACGCTGCATTGCTGCATTGCCGCATTGCCGCACGCTGCATTGCTGCATTGCCGCACGCTGCATTGCTGCATTGCCGCACGCTGCATTGCTGCATTGCCGCATTGCTGCATTGCTGCATTGCTGCATTGCCGCATTGCTGCATTGCCGCATTGCTGCATTGCTGCATTGCTGCATTGCCGCACGCTGGAGCTGCTGAGATGTGAAACAGCGGGCAGAGGAGAAGCGACAGGGATGCATCTTTTTTTTTTCACACAGCTAATGAAAAGCCTGTTTCCTGGGTAACTGCTGGTACCATTGTCATGTAGGACTGGGGGGACGGGGGGTGATGGTCTGTTGCTGGTGTTGTGGAGGCTGTGGGGTTGATTCGGGCTGAGGAGGGATGGTGTGCATGGAGCCTCAGATTTATTGCAGCAGGGTTTTTGTGAAAGTTCCCTCACCAAAGTGAACAGACCCCAAAGTGTAACGGCACAAGAATTCTTCAGATCCTTCACTTGTGTAAAAGTACCAATATATCAGCTTAACAACGTGCCGTCAGGAGAGGTTTGGCATGTGTGGAAATACGCTTCACGCGCTTTGGTCTTTGTTTAATATCACTTCCACCTTAAGGAGCATCCCTGAATTTGTGGCTCCAGCTTGTTTTAAGCAGGCAGCTTTCCTCCTGCTGAACACGATGAGATCATCTTACTGCTGCAGCTTCTCTGTCAGCCGATGTCATAGTTTTCTGGTCCTTTCTGTTTGTGTTGGGCTCAAACAGGCGAAGACGCGTCTTACCTTATTGTCACAGCAGTGCATGACAAACCAACAGCACAAAATAAACCTGCGAACCAACTCACAGCCGTGGAACAGCTTTAACACACCTGAGCACTGAAAGCTCACAACAGGTATGATGACGAGGAGGTGTGATGAGGCAGGTTTGGCGACATTTTGTGGCAGCAAAGCCCCCAAAGCTGAGAGTGCTGGAGAGAATGTACATACTGCAGCCAAATGCTGAGAGGATGACGTATGTGAGGCACTGAAGCATCCTCAGAAAGCAGCGATAAAGCTGCTTATCCTACAGCGGTGTCTATAGAACAAAAAGCATCGGTAATAACCCGACTGTGGCCTGCGGCGGCCCACAGGTGTCCAAATACAAAAGTTATTGCTGCGTGTTGTGTTCAGGTGCAGTAGGAATTGCAGTGCCTGTGCACAGATTTCCATCTCTTTGATGAATGTTGCTCCTGAAATAATTTCGATAATAATCGTAATAACAGCTAGCTGGGCTCTATCAATGCACTTTCTGCCCATCATATTTTTAGGCCGAACTAAACGCGTGCAGCAACATTTTACATGAAGCGAGCTGCTGCAAATGAGTCAAAAGTGACGACAGAGATCTCAGCGCAGACCCACACCATCATCACCAGGTGACGTTCCTGCAGATGTCTGCATCAATTATTAGAGTACAGACAACAAAAACTGCCACCACAGTGCAAAGAGAAGACGGGGAAACAGCAAAAATCCAAGCTAGCTGCTTTTGTTCCTGCTGAGGAGCTCAGGCTGCACATCCAGCACTGGCTGCCACTGACCTCTGGACACGATTGCAGAGCAGCGGAACTTCAGTTAGATTTGTTTGTGTCATCGCCAATAAAATTGTCAACATAGCTGAAATTTCCAAATTTGTTTAATTACTGTCACAGCCTGTTATTCCTGATGTCACTGTATATATATGAGCTTTATTCAAATGAACAATCTCAAGTTAATTTAGCATCTTTTTTACAGCAAAAACACAAATAATTGTTTTAATATAACAGTAAAATACGGAGGCAGTAATTAGGAGCAGATCAGGAAGCCTCAGAAGTTTCCGTGGCGTCTCACAAACAGCTTCGTCACGTTGCAGCAGCTGTAATCAATACAGGGCCCGCCCCCCCACTGTGTCCCTGCCATTGTCTCCCTGTTGTTACAGAGTGTGTGTCGCTCCCTCAGCCTGTGATGGATGTCAGATTACCCTCTGACTGTGTCTTCCTGAAAAAGAAGGCATCAGCCTGCACACACACACACGCACACACACACACACACGCACACACAAACACACACAATGATCTACAAATCTTTGTCCTGACCTCCACACCCTGAACTCGTCACATCCATATGGCACCAGCACAAATGTTGATTTTAATACGTCACCGAGCTCATTTTTAATTTCAGCTGAAGCCACACACACCAACACACACCATCACACACCATCACACACCAACACACACCAACACACACCATCACACACCAACACACACCATCACACACCATCACACACCAACACACACCATCACACACCAACACACACCATCACACACCATCACACACACCATCACACACCATCACACACCAACACACACCATCACACACACCAACACACACCATCACACACCATCACACACCATCACACACCAACACACACCATCCAGCTCTGTGGAAGCTGCTGTGAAACCAGAGTTTGTGGCGCTCAGCTGGTCTTTACTGAAACTCACATTGTCAGCAGCCTTTCTACATTTACAGCTGCTGTGAGTCAGAGAGCGTGAAGCTTGCAGCGGTCGGAGGAGCAGGCCTGACGCTCCATTGGAGCATTTTCCGATCCGAGGGGAACTAAACTCCCGAGAACTTCCACCCAGGCTGCTGCAGGCGGTTCTCCCGAGGCTGGTGACAGAATTCAGTTTGGAGCGGCACAGGAATAAAAACTGAAAATAAGAAAGATACGGGAAAATAAAAATACGGGAATTTCCCGGCCAAAACGGGAGACTTGACCGGTATGCCCTCCATGCCCACTTTCATCACTCTCACTGGCCCCCACAGTTGCTTTGCCTCCACCTCTGGTTCTCTGCCGGCCTTTTCCGCCCCTGTCCTGGTTTTGGAAATCCACCTGATGGATTTTCAAGTTTAAAGCACATTTTAGAGTTTAAATATTTTAACTTGCACGTGAAGATTTGATGGCGTCACAAAAATATCCTGCAGTTTAAGCTGTAATTTCATTATTATTACAGGATTATTTATTGCTAACATATAAAGTCCTACATAGCCAGGCTCCAGAGTACTGAGACCTTAGAGCAGCCGTCAGCCAGGTCAGGATCTACGTAAGTGTTCCTTATTTTAAATCCATGCTTGGAGGTTGCTGGTATCCCTGTATGGGAGCGTGTATACAGGAGTGATGACTGTGAATCACTCTGTAACTGTGTGCTGGGCTGTTGCAAATGAAGCTAGTCTCAGTATCAGAAGCAGTTTCAGGCCAACTTCAGGGCTTCAGAGATGAAGCCGACAGCCGCAGTTCCTCTAGAGTCCACTCGAGGCAGCTCCGGCAGTGAGCCGCTCTCCATTTGGTCTCATCCCTGTGTGCAGGTGCTCAGCTAGAGGCCCTCTGGCTGGATGGAGGTAAACAGGTAATAAATCATGAGCTTGGCCTGGTTGGAGTTTCTCTTTTCAAATCGTTCTGCTGTCCAGGTAACATAAAGGTTAGTGACTCACCGCAGTGACAGGACAATGCTCCCTAAATACCCGAGTCAGTTACCAAACACATTCTCGGCTTACGTGACATTTCACACCAGCTTCAAGCATTGTTTGCTTCACCTGCAACAGATCATCATCTCCTGCAATGATGCTGCAAAAACTTCAAACTTTAACGTGCTCGCCGCTTTCTGCACAAACTGCTGGATTCTGGTGGTGGAGGCAGTGGAGTTTTATGCTTTGGTAATGCATCCAGATGCCCTAAATGCAGACTGACACTGAGATACTGGGAAGGTGTGCAGGAAGAAGTCACCTGATACCTGCGTGGAGCTGTCTGGAGTGGAGGAGGGGAGGGGGGCTGAGGAGCAGTGGCAGCTGAGGGCGGCGGGCCGGGAGGCGTTCTTGGCGGCCACACTTTGACCTTGGCCAGGCAAGCCCGGGCCTGCCTCTCAATGCTGGGAGGGAATCTCACCAGGACTTGGACGGCCTCAATGAGAAAGGAAAATACCAGTGCGGGCAAACAAGGGCGTAGCACTCCCCCCCCCCGCCTCGCTCCGGCTTTTAATGACTGCTTTCTTTTTCCATTTGTCGGCCCTCGTCGGGCTTGGCGCGGTGCACAAGCATCCAGCACAGAGGATACTTTCTCTCATTCCCGCTCCTCACTCACAGCTTTCCAACCTTTAATTTGATTTCTTTATTTCTTTGTTTCACAGAGCAGGGAACGCTTTGAAACGCTGCTGCTTTACATATCTTAGGCTCTGCCCTCAATAGGTGAGCTGCCGAGGCGACGGCAGCGACAAAAGCCTCCTCCTCGCACCCCCCGGTCGGTCCGAGCCTCGGACCCCCTCGCTGCCGCGGTTCTCTCCGGCGGTCTGAAGTCCGTCCATCCACCCCCAGCAAAGAGGGCGTCTCTGGATGCATCCACAGGGTGACTTGATGAGAGTGGACGTGGGGCAGGGCGGGAGGGCGGCCCTCCACCACGGCTCCCAAACAGCTCCCAGTCGGATGGTTCTGGCAGCGCTCCGCAGCACCGGCGCTGCAGTTGGACCCTTTGAGGGCAGCTGGCTGCTTTGTGAGTTTTATCAGCGGCCGGTGAAGCCAAAGGGACGGCTGGCCTCAGTCCCACCCTCGCCGTGTGCAGGCCTCCACCCTTTCAAAGATGATTTTACACACAAACGAGGCGGGTTCGTCTGTGTGTGTGCGGCTCTGACAGAATCCACAGCAGCGTGAAACCATAACCCTGTTTACTGGCTACTGAAGCTGAATAAGCTGCCGTTGCTGTAACGCAGCGCGGCCACGCTGGGCCCGTTAGAGTGCGAAAGCTGATGCGGAGCGTCGGTGTCATCAGCAGTTTCTGAAACACCAGCCAGGTTCTTCCTCATTCCGATGCTCAGTTTGAACTCCAGCAGGTGGTCTCGGCCGTGCCCCTGTCCCTGAGTGCACGCAGCATTTATTAAAGCTGTCATTCATGACCAGACTAACCATAACGTGAAGAATATTTCTGACTCTGTCTGACTGAGCTGATCCTGAATCAGTCTGTGATGCAGTGTGGACCAAACCAGGAGCGACCTTCTTCACCTGCACAGGTCACTGAGAACAACCCAACCTGAGACCGGGTCGGGCTAAAGCTCCTCTTACGGGTGGGAAGCAAAAAACATCCAGTTTTCCTTTAACTTGGCTCTGGACTTTTCTGCTTCCTTTCCCGGATTTTCCCAAAATGAAGCTACGAGCAGTGCTGCAGTTCCAGGCTTGGATTAATATGTGATCCAATAACCTCTGCAGTCCGGGAATGATTGACTCGAGCAAAGCCAAACTGACAGTTCAGCTCTTAAAAGCTGTCCGCCATCAAACGGTTTGACTGCAGGCTTCCCCCAGCAAGGGGGGAGTCAGGGGGGAGGCTTGTTCAGCATGCATCCACACGTCCACTGCAGCCGCCGTTATCCTGACATTAAGGTCCTCTTTACAGCCGGCTGAGCCGAGGAGGGCGGCCGCTGTGTGGGGTGATCTTTACACCCCCCGCCGGGGATCAGACAAACACTCATTAACAGAGAGGAATGCAAACAGACGCAGGACAGCAGCACGGAGGGCCGGGTGGGGGGCACCTCCTCCTCCATTTACTTCTTGCAAACCACCTGCAGAGGAATGTGTCTTCAGAGGAGGAGGAGGAGGCAAACAAGTGCTCAGATCCTGCAGGATCTTTGAAAAGGAAGGAAGCAGCTGTGGGATGAGTGAAAGTGGGGCTGAAATGCTGCTCTGAGTGTCGTGGTTGTGGCTCGTGTCAAAGCAGCGTCTGACAGGAAACCGTATACGCGACTGAAGCCGCACTGAAAACACGTGTTAAAGCCAAAAGGATGAAACAGGAGCCTGAGACCTCCTCCTCCGCCTCGCATGTCGAGGGTCGTTGGGAAAAAGCTCAATCCATTAGCACACAAAGCCACCACACCTGACTCTCATTCACTCCACCTGCACCCCCACAGCTGACCCTCGACCTCCAGCTGCTCACTGAGCTCCTGACGGGATCAGGAAACACGCATGGAAAAAGATGAATTATGCAGATTTGCTCCTGTCAGACATTTGAGTCTGAGTTTCTTCAGTTCTTAACGAGAGGTTTCGCTCGGTGTGGTGTTCCCATTGGAGGGCGTGAGGAGCAGCTTTCAGTGCTCTGATACACTCAGGAGATGTTTTGGGACGTGTTTGCTCACGTCTGGGCTGCAGAGACCTGTGGAAATGTCCATCTTTTATATACAGGTATATATGTGCAGGTTGTGCACTCAGGACTTCGGGTGTGATCTTTGTGTGCACACTGTTTGAACCGGGCTCATTCCCGATCTGCCGCTTGTGGCCGCTCTGCACCGTCCGCCCGTGAGCGCCACCGGTGACCTCTCGCCGTGACCTTGCTTGGCAGTGTGCCCCCCCTCAGTGTATTAGTCACTCGGCGTCCTCAGGGCGTGTTTTGCAAGTCAACAATTCCCATAAAGCAGAACACAAACGGCCGATTTTCTTCAGTCCCTTAAAAACCAGCGGATTAAGGAGTCAGGGATCCTGAAAGGCCGCCTCACAGCCCCCAGACTCGGGAGTTAAGCGGCCGTGAATGAGATGTGGCGACTCGGAAACAAAGCTACTGTGTCAGTGAGACGGGAATGCTGACGTCACAGCTCACAAAGGACGGAGGCTGTAAAATATAGGACAGCACCACCTCTGAGGGCTTCTTCTGCCTTTTTCTTCTTCTCTGTTTGAGCCAATCAAATATCCCCGAGCGCGGCTGCCAAGTCCTTTCTGTGAGGACACAGAGCGAAGCATTTACTCTGTGTCTCACATTTTGATCCATATTGGGGGTAAAATATAGGCCCTCTGTCTCCTCATGGGTGGCCCGGTTTGGCCAGAGGACACGGCAGATTCTCGTAGTGGTCTCCATGGGGATGAGCAGGACGTGGGGAGGTATCCGGCTTACTGGAAACGTGGTTTATTGTTGACTTTCAGGGCTGAGGAGGGGGCCGCTGCTCTGCCTGGAAGAGGGGGGGGGGGGCCTGGTAGAGTGAATGCACACAGACACAGTTACAGCGCCGCTGTGGGACAGATGTGGCCCAAATGTCAGCACACGCCTCACATCTGTCCCACTCAGAGTGGACGAGCCGAGCAGCCGCGCATAGACTGTATATAGAAGATGGATGTAGCCTCTGAAGCTTTTTTAAATATATTTTTTTACTACATTTTTCATGTTTTCAAATCCAGCATTTTTGCGCGTTATGGCCCACCAGGTGCTGAGCGATCCAGAACCAGCTCCGCCCACTGACGGCAGGTCCAGAAATGCGGTCAGCAGTTTCTTGCCTGAATCATCAGCTCAGATTGTGGAGGCAGCACGGAGACTCTCGGGGGGTGCATTCTAACGTGTGTGTTTGATGATGCTGCTCTGCGCGTATTGGATGCACATTTGCATCAAACGCTGTGACCCACACCTGCACACAGGAATCAGCCAGCTCCTAAACCTGTTCTGTTGCGAGGCCGGGGGGGGTCTGTGCCGGAGTGGAACTTCTGCACTTTGTGTGCACGAACATCGATCATTCCCCATGAAGCAGCCTGATGGAAAACTAACGAGTCCAGACACACAAATGAACAGATTACATGTGACTGTTTGACAAACTGTGTGTTGGTAAAATCAGCTCGTGTGACCAAATTATCACACGTTTGAATGAGAATTCAGTTCAGCAAATATAACCAAGCTGCACGTAAGCTGCAAACACAATAAAGCAGCTGTCGGGTTACAATACGCTGCACTACAAGCAGACGACATCTGTGTGTGTGTGTGTGTGTGTGTGTGTGTGCGCGCGGTGTGCGTGTTCATAAAGAGGTGTGAACTGTGAATCAATAAGAAAACGTCCTCCCAAGCTGCCGTCACCGGACACGCTGACCGGCCCTCGAGCAGCGTTTACCGAACAGCACCGAGGAAGAGTCCGAGGAAGAGTAAATGCTGCTTTGGCGCTCTCTGCTGCACGTGTCAGGAAGTGCATTCAAATCATTTTGCCTTCAACTTCCTCCCCAACAAACAGGTTCAATCAGCGGGACAGAAACAGGTCGAAGGTGAGGGAGGAGCTTTGTGTTGCTGCTTCTTCAGCCTGAGTGACGGTGCTGACCACCACCTGCTCCCCAACACTGATCTCAGACCAGCTCAGACTGCGTTCTTGAACCGGTTCTCTGGCGGTTCCACAGATCTCAGACCAGCAGAGCTGTGCTGGAGTCATGGATGCCGCAGCGGTGACGCTGAACAGCGGGGTGTACCTAATAATATGACCCTCGGAGCATAAGCACCGCCCGCCCCGCGGCAGCAGCTCTGCCGTGAATGAAGCGTCTCCCTCTCGGGGCTGACGGCGCGAGCGCTGCAGCTGCGCGCGTCCTGTTTGGATCAGCTGACCTGCGGTCACGTGACTCGATCCGCTTCCTCTCACTGTGCTCGACACGCAGCGGAGCTCTTCGCCAAGTGCCCGAAAACTGCAGCACCTCCAGCCGGTTCCTGTGTGTCTGCTGAGGCTCGGCCAGGTGGAGGAGGGTGGAGGCGCTCCGGGACCGAGTCGGTGTAAAAACGCCGCATTTTAAGTTTGAGTTTCGACACGGGGACGGATGAAAGTTCACTTTGGACTGAAATCAGGATTTAGAGGACCCCGCTCACGACTTCCTGCGTTTTTACGACTTTCTGTGTGGAGGTAGGTGAAGCTTTAAAGTCGCCGCTCCGACGGTGGAGTTTGGCCTGAGGCGGAGAGGAGAGCTGGCCAAGGCCAGATAACAATCAGAGCTTATTGCAGGATGAGCATAAAGAAGATCAGAGGTCAAAGCTCGGGACCAGCTCCTCTGCAGCGCCTTCAGCAGGGCGGTCAAAGGCTTTAATTAGTGTGAAACCCGTTTTTGTACATGCTGGACCCTCCTCAGATTAATCCTTCAGTTCATTCTGCCTGAAGCCAGTTTGAAGTATCCTGAGCTTCTGGCTCACAGCTGCTACACACACACACACACACACACACACACACACACACACACACACACACTGACCTCAGCATCACAAACTTTGATCATCCTCAGTATAAATGTCCCCCACAGGTCGAAGGTTCCAGTCTCCTGTCTGAGGAGCGTTTGGTTTGTTCTGCTGTGTTGTCCAGTTGTTGAAGCTGAGCGGGCGGTGTTTGCGGCGTCCACGCTCACCTGCTGAGAGGAAAATCCAAAAAGATGCCGTCCAACAAATCGGTGTCAGACGCTCCCATCACGCAGTTCATCAACTGCAGGATCCTGAGGGACAGCGAGCTGCAGAGGTAACACATCAGACACACACAGACCGGGACACCGAACAACTCTGCCGAGAAGAGCACACAAATATGGTGTGTGTGTGTGTGTGTGTGTGTGTGTGTGTGTGTGTGTGCGTGCATGCAGAGAGGACCTGTGGGTGCGTGAGGGGAGGATTTTAGATCCAGAGAAGCTGTTCTTTGATGAGCAGGGATACGCCGACAAACGTGTGGACTGTGAAGGCAGCATCATCGCACCGGGCTTTATAGACGTCCAGATCAATGGTACACACACACACACACACACACACACACACACCCTTGTCTCATCGTGGTGACGAGGGGAATGGAAGCAGTTTTTAAACACAGTGTTGTTCCTGGTTTACGTGGAGGAGCATAACGGGTGGTCTCCCTGCAGGAGGGTACGGCATCGACTTCTCTCAGCCGTCCGAGGACGTCAGCAGCGGAGTTTCGTTTGTGGCCAAGAAGATCCTCGAGCACGGCGTGACGTCCTTCTGTCCCACTCTGGTCACCTCCCCTCCTGAAGTTTACCACAAGGTGACTTTACCAGAGACAGGTTTGGGGTTTCCTTCTGGGGCGTCTCTGGGCGGCGGCCTCCCTGCTGCACCTGCAGCTCTGAGTCTTTGCTCCGATATGATCATCAAAGGTTAAAACTGAACAGTTTCTGGAGGTCTGCACACGGCAGCACCGGAAGGTTCAGAGGGGCAGCCCGAAGGTCAGATTTAAGGAGGTCCTGTGAGTTCTGGACCTTCACCGTCTGAAGCTTCTGTAAAATCAAAGCTGTCATCAAAATGTGTCTTTCAGGTTTTGCCTCAGGTCAAAGTTCATAACGGAGGGCCCCACGGAGCCGGAGTTCTCGGTGATTAATCTTTGTTTATCAGAGCTGCAGATGTTTTTGCTGTGAGCGCAGCACGGCCTCACGTCCTGAAACCTCCGTCTGCAGGCTTTCATCTGGAGGGTCCGTTCATCAGCGCCGAGAAGAAAGGAGCCCACCCGGAAAAATACCTCCGGGCCTTCAAATCCGGAGGGCTCGAGGACCTGACGGAGGCCTACGGCAGCCTGGACAACGTTGCCATGGTGACGCTGGCTCCCGAGCTGCCCGCCAGCCAATCGGTGGTGAGGGAGCTGAGCCGGAGGGGCGTCACCGTGTCCTTAGGTGAGCCTCGGTTAGCCCCGCCCACGATGACATCACAGTCAGTCAGATTGCATCAATAATTCAGAGACGCTGACTTTATTTAATTTCTCCAGTTTTTCTATTTTATTGCTGATTTTATTTCCGTTTCTGTAACATTTGAATTTTTTTGCATCTTTTTATTCTTTTTATTCTTTTTATTTTCAGGAGCTTTTTATTATTATTTTCGTTTTTAACCATTTTTATTGCTGTCATTTTTTTTATTGTCTGCTTTTATTTTGTAGATCTCATCTCACATGATTTTATGACTTATTTTCTTTTTATTCACTTTATTAAAATTAGATCCTTTCTCTTTTCTTGCGTTTTCGTTTTGATGATTAATGTGAGCTCTGTTATGGGGCCTGCAGGTCACTCTGTGGCCAACCTGTCGCAGGCCGAGGAGGCGGTTCAGCACGGCGCCTCCTTCATCACTCACCTGTTCAACGCCATGCTGCCGGTGAGTCCGAGCTGCCGCTCTTGCACCTGCAAGCACAAACATCCGGCTGGAGCTTCCGAAGCAGCCGCTGATCCGTGCGTTGAGGCCGGCTGCTCTCAGTAACCCTTCTGTCTCTGCTGTGGTCCAGTTCCACCACCGTGACCCCGGCATCGTGGGGCTGCTGACCAGTGACCGGGTCCCTGCGGGCAGGACGGTTTATTACGGCATGATAGCCGACGGGATCCACACCAACCCTGCAGCCCTGCGGATCGCACACAGAGCTCACCCATCAGGTCTGACTGCTGCTTGGGGTTCAGCCTCCTGCTCGCCTCTGAGCTCCTTTCTTCTTGAAAACCCGTCTTTGTTTCTGCTTCCAGGTTTGGTGCTGGTGACGGACGCCATCACCGCGATGGGCCTTCCTCCCGGCCGTCACACTCTGGGCCAGCAGGTCATCGAGATCCAGGGTCTCCATGCTTACGTGGCAGGTCTCGCTTTCCTTTCCGTTACATTAAGAACCACGAGATCCTGAAGTGATGCTGTGGAACGAACAGAGAACCACATTCAGGTCTCAGATCTTCTCGTTCCTAAAGCTCTTTGTGTGTTCAGGCACGAAGACGCTGAGCGGCAGCATCGCCACGATGGACATGTGTGTGCGCCACTTCAAGCAGGCCTCAGGTCAGTTTGGAGTCGTGTAAAGCCAGAGTAATGTAGTGCTGGTCACGTGTAGCACTGCAGGTCACTTCTGTCCTCTCGTTTCAGGCTGCAGTGTGGAGGAGGCTCTGGAAGCCGCTTCCCTCCATCCGGCTCAGCTTCTCGGAATCAGCCCCAGGAAGGGAAAACTGGACTACGGCTCAGACGCAGGTCAGACACATGCTGCAAAACTAAGCTGAAGCCTGGCTTCAGGTTCACAATGAAGCATTAACAGCATTAAACGTCAGTGTTAAAGGCTGCAAATGTGACATAGCGGCTTTTGGGCTCTCGTCCTCACGTCCCTGAAGCTTTCCTGTTTTTGCAGACCTCGTCCTGCTCGATGACGGCCTCACCGTCAGAGCCACCTACATTAGTGGAGAGGAGGTTTGGAGACGAGGACAGTAGAAGGTGATGAAGATGAAGGCGGGCCGTCAGCTGGGACCTTCTGTGCCTTTGTTCTGCAGGAGGAACCTGTTCTGGTTGTAACGGGCCGACTGCAGATCCAGATCCTTTAGTTTAAATGTGTGCTGCAGCAGTGTTTTTGGCATCAATCTGAAACTCTGCTCCAAACACTGCAGGAGAAATGGACGCGAGTCACACGCAATGAAATATGATCACACTTTTAGCTTATTCAATTACGTGCTTTCCTGTTATGTGTGGAAATGTTTTCCTGCCTTTCACACAGCCAAAGATTTCTGTTTATTACTCTGAAAATCAGCGCGCAGGCTTTTTGATCCCTCCTGGTTGCTGTTTGTTGCTGGAAGTCTGATGTTGTGTTACTGCAGCTGTGTGTGCAGACCTGCCTCGTCTGAGCAGAAACCACAGCACACGGGGTCACGATGGTGCAGT
>VUQK01043878.1:33597-46102 GCA_015106715.1 Bujurquina vittata
AAATGTTTTTATGGGGCACTCCTTCATAGTGGAGTCCAGCCGGCAGACATAAACATGAAACACTGAAGCTCCAGAAGCTGCAGTTCCTCCGGCGTCCAGCAGAGGCGCCACAGTGAGTCCGTCCCCACACACTCCCGCACTAAAGCCTCCACGTTTACAGCCGATACACAAACTGCTTTGGTCTCTGTGGATTACTTCCGCCTTCATAACAGCTGTATAGATCTATACAGACAGCTAGCAGCTACAGTGTCACATCCTCGAGACACTGTAGCTGCTAGCTGTCTGCTAGCTTCGCCTGAACTGGACCTCTGGACCGTGTTTGTGCTGTTGGAGCCTTTTAAATGCAGTTATCTGACCAATCAAATGGCTGCATTGGCTTCATTGGACTAACAGACCAAGATGGCGGAGCTCCAGGTTCACTTGGATGTTACAGAGCTCTGATTAGCAGCTCCAGTTTGCTCTACAGCATTATAACATCTGAAGGAAATGCAGTCAGTGGCCAATCAAAGTGCGCCCACAAATTATAAAGTAACCTTTATTGTCATTACTCGAGTAAAATTTATTTCTGCGCGGTGACCGAACAGATGAAACATAGAAAAGGAAGTGAGAAAGTTCAGGCTCCTCGGATTTTATTTTGAAGGCGGTGAGAGGAAGTGGTTCTTCCTCCCCGCAGCTTCACGGTGCACACTGCGCGGAGATCGACGGTGACTGCGCACATCAGTGCCTGGATGACAGAGGATGCATGGAGGTCTCCGGCAGCTGGCAGCCACAGATCCTCGGTGTCCTCCTCGGTGCAGCGGCCGCAGCCGGCGGCCTCTCCGCGGTGAGTCCGCAGCCCCCTCCGGGCTGCTCTTTGTTTTCATGCCCTCCCGCTGCCTGCAGTCTCTCCGTCAGCCAGCAGCTGTACTGCAGGTGCACCAGGTTACCTAAAGTCTGCATGTGAACTTCGGTTATCAGCAGGGAAGCATCTGCAGTGAGGACAGAGGGATGCAAACCGCACCAAACTGTCTTTATGCGCCTCTTTTAACACCTAACAGCTGTTTTCACGCACCGCTTCTTTTCTTTTTCTTTTACACATAAAGACAAAGGAGGAGAGAGGCTGTCAGAGCAGATGTTCCTCTCATGGGAATACAAGCGGGGAATTTGGGTAGAAAGCTGCATGTTGCAGACAGTGTGTCCTGATCGGGAACATCTGCATGTGGAGCTCCTGATCTGGTCTGAAGTCCTTGTTCAAGGACAAAACTGCAGAGTGAGCCTCAGAAACAGCGACGAGTGCGCTGAAGGTGAAGATGCTGATTAACGTTTCCTAAAGATTCCTCTCCTTTGATTAAGATGAAATCATACATAATGCAGCTTTTGGTTTAATATTTACTGACTACAGATTTATCTGATAATAAATAGAATATCTTATTTTAAACCTGTTCGGCTTTACCCGGCTGTCCTGTTCCAGTGCTGCTGCTCATCAGTGGTTTCAGTCCTCAGACTGCTCCAAACACTCAGTTCCACACAGTTTTTTTTACTTTGGGATCTGCATGATGTCACAGAGCGGACAGAAGCTCCACCCATGTTCTGTTTGCAAGGGACAGCCAATCAGAAGAAAGGGTGGAGTAAAAGCTGATTTCAGTCAGAGGATGAGCTGCGGGACAGGACCCAGGCCCTGGATAAGAAAAAGAAGGATTATTTCAAGCTGTGACTCATGCAAAGCTGTTCTAGTCGAGTCAGTGAGGCTTGAACCAAACAAATGAAACAGTGTTTAATCAGTTAACCTTCAGCCTCCAAACGTGAACCCGACACAGCGTACTTCAAAAGTGCCGCCGTTTGCTGACGTCCGGCAACAAATAAAATCATGCAAAGCAGCTCTGAAGCAGCGGACTAAACATGACAAATCTCTGCTAAAAGCAAAAAAAATGTACAGACTCACTCAGAAGTGTCTCCAGCGGGTTAACAGGTGCATCATGGGAGACAAAAAGGTAACACCAGTAAAACCAGTGAGCAGCACTGGTGTTTGTTCACTTTGTTTTATCACCAATAAACTGTGTGTGTTTGTGCTGCCTGTGTGTGTGTCATCAGGGCTCCTCCACCTGAGGCAGCAGCATCATGGGAAGCTCCTCCTCCTCCCTCGTCGATGAGGCGGAGGGCGACGCCGGCCCCCGGGGTGCAGCTCTGCCGCCCTCCCCCATCATGGGATGCCTGAGGAGCAGCCAAAGCTCGTTCCTCCCTCGGCAGCTTCCCAGACCGGGCAGGCACAGAGAGCGCAGGTGAGACACCAAGGAAGCCAGTGAAAGAAAGAAAAGTTGTTTTATGTCAGACATGCTGGATTTCTGAAAACTGAACGCAGGCAGAGATGATTGTTTTAGCTGTTTAGCCCCTGCTGAATCATCCAGGTCCTCTTAGAGCACTTCCTGCAGTGAGCCCAGGAGAAGAAAGGAGAGGATCTTCAGACGCTCGGCAGCCCTTCCTGCCCGGCGTGGCCCACAGGGACTGGATCCCAGTGCAGGCGGGAGCCTCTGAGCTGGTTCTGCTCATGCGCTGAGCGACTCCAGCGAGAGCTGAACTTATATTCTGTCGTTTAGACGTCAGCATGAATATTTCATGAGTGGTTCGATATGAATCAAACCGCAGCCTTCCTTATTAATTATTCCTGCATCTCTGTTGAATAAAGCGCGCGTTCAGCTCGCTCTGAGTCATCCTCGGGAGCCTCGGCCGGGAGTCGAGTTACTCGCTGACAGGAAATGGGACGCTGATGGGGGAAATCCCCGATGCTCCAAGTGGTCTGAAGAAGCACACTCAAGCCCTCCGCTGGGAATTCAGCTCGGCGGGCCACTCCGCTCCCCGTCTGATGCACAGAGATCAAAATGCCTTTTATAGACGTGGAGAACGGAAAACAGGCCAGACATCTGGGAACACACGGAGACGAACAAAAGACGTTCCAGGATTTGCTGAGGAATCGCCTCCTTTGAGCTCCGAGGCAGGAAATTCTCTCTTTTTGTCTTTGTGAAATGACATGAAATCATATTTGAGGCCAACTGTAGACGATGAGACACCTAAAATAAAGCCAGTAATAGAAGTGAAAATTAAATCTAATGAAACTGAAGACCAGAAAACGATTCTGCAGTTTGTTACAGCTTCACTCTCACAGATACCTGCGGATCAGCAGCATCCAAATAAAATCCTTTAGTTTCACTTATTGGACGGTTTGTTAGTCCAAAGAAGCCCGAGCAGCCCTACGATTGGTCACATAATTGCATTCAAAGGCTCCAACGGCACAAGCACGGTCCAGAGGTCCGGTTCAGGTGAAGCTAGCAGACAGCTAACAGCTACAGCCGCCTGTGTCACCATCCACCTGTCAAAGAGGCCACGCCCCTAATAATGCTAACTTTAAGTTATCCACAGAGACCAAAGAAGTTTCTGTATCCGACTGTAAACACGTTCATTTCTGCGGGAAGGTTTTGACCTGGGAGCCTGGGAGCTTTCTCATGGACATCGTGGGCACATTGCTCCAGATTTGTCCGCCATATTGGATGTGATAGAAACACCGGAGAAACGAACGTGTTCCTGGATTGGTTGGCCGTGGTTCCTGGATGATGGATCTTTCTCGCTGGGTGGAACAGTTACAAAGAAGGTGTTGCACCAAAATGCTCCGTGGGTGCTTTGGCTGCAGCGCCGAGGCCCAGCTTTTATTCTGAAGGGGAACCTTCTCCATTTCCTGTTTGAGATGCACGTCTCGCAGCTGAAGGACTCGGAGCAGGTGGACACTGTTTATTGACAGCTCCATCCTGTGCTTAGTGGTCACACGTCTGCAAAACCTCACTGGGACTGAGTCGCTTTTGGAGCCTCTAGTGGACACCAGAGGAACTGCAGCTTTCTCACAATGCTCAGAAACATCAGGATGAACTGCTACTGCCACAGCAGACTTCATTTTTCAGCCGCTGTCATTTGCAGCTAAGCTGACTTCGTCCTGTCGGAAATTATGAGAAAAATTTCCAGGAAATTGGATCCATCGATCGCTTTGAGCAGCAGCTGTTTTGGGACTATTTGGTTTAAATTGAGTTGAACGTATAAGCATGCAGAATTTATCTGTGTGGAAATACGGGAACGCTCGGGGGGAGTTTAGATCTTTTTTAGAGTTCCTATAAACCATCTTTAATGCTAATGGAGGTTTTTATGGATTAAAGAACACCTTCCAAGGTTCTCGTGTTTATATCTTATTAACAAAAAGCTTAATAACCCAAAGAGCTCTTTCTGTATTGCCCAGACTGGAGGATCTGAGGAGCAGCTTGTAGCAGGGAGGTTCACTCGAAGGCCGGTTTTGATTCAAACCGTGTTCTAGAGGAGCAGCCGTCACCTGGCGAGTTCTGCAGTAAATCCTCCAGGTCAGCCGTGCTGGACGTTTGAGGCTTCATGCCAAACTGCTTAGACGAGAGCAGCTGGAAAATGTGGGACAGCCTGAGCGCAGATGCACCTCCTGCGGTCTCCCAGCAGATAATCTGGAACTGTGTCAGACACGAATCTGAGATTAGAACCCTCTTTTTGTTCTTTCGTCACAAAGAGAGCGAACGGTGGCGGCGAGGCGAAAGTGGAGGAGCAGCTTTTGCTGCTTCTCTGCTGCAGCTTCTTGTATCATTTGCATATTCGTGCATTTTAATGTTTCCCCTCCAGTCATAACACATTAAAGGAAAACTGTTATTCGCTCTCACATTTATATTTGGATGTCTTCTCATATTTCAGGCTTTTTTCCTCTCTTGGGATTTCAGTCAAACCGGCTGAAGGTGCTTTTGCTTTTAGCAGATATTCACCAGCGTCACAGAAAAGCACCCTCAATAATTAATCTTTCCACACATTGTTCTGATCTCATTAAAGGAAACGGCTAACAGCGGTGACCCATTCCGCTCATTTATTTTTATTCTTGGTCTCTTGTGCAGCTTTGCATGAGCCACAGTTCAAAATAATCCTGATTGATGTTATATGGAGGGTCAAGAGTGGTTAATTAAAAGTGCTGTTCGTTTAAGAAAACATTAAAAATCATGCGATGCCCCGGGTGGTGTGATGGATTAGAATACAGAATAATGAATATTAATTAGAGCCCGACTGATAAAACGGGCGATAAATAAAAGTTTAAAAAGTAAAGCAGAGACAGTAGAAACACCCTTCCATGTCGAGTGTGGATGGTGCATAGTTTGTCCATCAGAGGGCGCCCTGCAGCTTTCTTGCACTCTGCAATGCAACAATAATAAAATGGTCACAATAATATGGGAACTGTCTTGATGCTTCGTGTGTATCCGTCAATATCATTTTTTAAATCACTAAATGTCGACATCGGTCTTAAAATCGCACATCCGTCGGGCTCTAAAATGAATTTGCTCTCCTTCCATCAGGTGTGACTCTGAAATCTGTTTTTTCTCTGTAGTTTCTCCTCTGGCTCGATGCCCATGCAGAGGAGCCAGTGGGCATGCGGCTGCTGCACTTTCCTCAATTCAGCCGGTGCCCCCCGCTGCTCCATCTGCGAAGCGCCTCGGCAGAGACCCGACGCCCAGTGGATGTGGCCTGGGAGCAGCAGAGAAGACGCCGGGTGGTCGTGTCCACGCTGCACGCTGGCGAACCCCCCCGACAGCCAGGCCTGCTCTCTCTGCGGCTACGCCAGCGAGTCCTCGGAGGCGCAGCCCCGGCCTCAGCGCTCCAGCAGCTGCTCGGGGCCCCTGAGGACGTCCTGGACGGAGCAGTGCAGGCAGCAGAGCAGGAAGCAGCCCGGAGATGCGGACAAAAGCAGCCTGGTCTGGGAGTGTTCGAGGTGCACGCTGCAGAACACGCCCACCTCCATGTCCTGCTCTGCCTGCGGCGGACCCCGCAAACTGTCTCTCCCTCAGATCCCGGCCGAGGCCCTCCTCATGCCCGAGCCCTGCGAGGAACCCGGAGCGCGGCGGCCAGAACCTGCAGCGGCGGCGCTCTCACTGTCCATATCCACCCGAGGAGAATGTTTACCTGTAGAAGCTTCGTATCCAAACACCAACTCCTCGGTGCTGACGGCGCCCCCTGCTGGCCACAACAATCCAGTCCCCTGCAGCCGCAGAGAGGTACCCCCTGCAGGCGCTGGCCTTAGCCAGACTCCTTCCACACTCGCTGCGTCACATCCCTCCTCCCAGCCGGAGCTGCTGGCTGGCAGGAGGCTCAGCATCCTCAGCGAGGAGATGTCCCCGCTGTCGCCCGCGTCAGACGCCTCTGCGTCCTTTCCGCTCGCCATCGCCAGGACAGAGGAGTGGGCGTGTCCTGCGTGCACGCTCATCAACCAGGTGGAAGCCAAACACTGCCAGGCCTGCCACACCCCTCAGCAGCTGAAAGCAGCGCTGTTCCCGCAGAGGAAGGAGAGCCGGCTGGTGGAGGCGCTGCGACAGAGCGATGAAGGAGAGGCCAAAGAGCTGTGGGAGAACATCGTGAGCTTCTGCAGAGAGGTAAAGCTCAGACTCCCGGTCTAACCTTTAAATGTCAAATTTAGGTCCCTCCAGTCAGAAACAGCTGATGACGCTTCACGGTGAGCTTCAGTGAGCTGAGGAGGAGGATTAACAGCCCTGAGTCTCACTCGGAGCTTTTATAACCTCCACCTACAGCATCGAACAGCCTGCCACAGATAGATTTTGAGTTTATTTCACTCTTTCAGCTCAGGATGAACAGTGAGTGGCCTCACCTCCAAAAGATGCTGATCCTCCAACAATATTGAGAGGAAATGAAAACAAAAAGGAGTGTTAACTATTATCTTGAGGCAGATCACACGTTTTATTGATCCTAATGAGACTCTTGGTGAGTGCATCATCGTCTCTTTCCTCTCCCAGAATGCCGTCACGTTTGTGGACGACAGTTTTCCTCCCGGTCCAAAGTCCCTGGGCTTCCCGTTGGAGGATAGCGTCCAGCATCGGGTCAAGAAGTGGCTCCGTCCGCAGGAAATCAGCTACGCTAACTTCAGAGACCGCAGCTTGAAGTGGACGGTTTTCCGCACGCTACGTCCGTCCGACATCCTGCAGGGACTTCTGGGTAACTGCTGGTGAGCAGAATCAGCATGTTAGCAAATGATTTATTATTCCAACAGCTCGTTTCGTGTTAAAGGAAAGGAAACTGTGTCTCCGGCGAGCAGGTTCCTCAGTGCCTTGGCTGTTCTGGCTGAGCGGCCCGAGCTGGTGGAGAAGGTGATGGTGACCCGCTCGCTGTGCGCGGAGGGAGCCTATCAGGTGCGTCTGTGCAAAGACGGCTCGTGGACGACGGTGCTGGTGGACGACATGCTGCCGTGCGACGAGAACGGCCACCTCCTCTTCTCTCAGGTGAAAACATTTATGTGCTGCTTGGATAATTTCGGGAATGACGAGTCGGGAACGTGATGTACAGTTTGGACTGATCCAAGCTTAAGGACAAAATAAAGGTATTCAAATGTATTCCCTCCTTTGCACTCAGTTACACCTTCTGGTGGGCCAGTTTTGGCCCCTGACCCATATGTTTGGCACCACCTTTTTTTAAATGAAGAATCAATGTTGAGATCTTTCCTGCCAGTTATCATTAACAGATGAGATTATCACTCCTCTTTCCAGATTATATTTGATGTGATTCTGTTTAAAGGGACTTTTTGTAATTACCGCTGCAGAATTTAACGTCACCACCAGAGGGCGGTGTTTTGTTGTTTCTGGTGTGTCCTTATTCCCGTTCCTCCAGTGGGATCAGGCAGTAGTTTAGGAAGAGTTTGATCTGTGGATGAGTTTCTCTTTTAGATTTTTTATGAACACATTGACCTAACGAGGCTCATCTAAAGCTCGATCACATTAATCGGGCTTTAGATGAAACATAAATGCCCTTGCAATGATGTTCCTCCTCTCCTCAGTAGATCTGACCCTCTCCCCTCTTCCTGCCCTCTGCAGGCCCAGAGGAAGCAGCTCTGGGTGGCTCTGATTGAAAAAGCTTTGGCCAAGCTCCACGGTTCCTACTTTGCTTTGCAAGCCGGCCGCGCTATCGAGGGCCTCTCCACGCTCACCGGGGCCCCCTGCGAGTCGCTGGCCCTCCAGGTCAGCGCCACCAACCCCAAAGAGGAACCCATTGATACGGACCTGATCTGGGCCAAAATGCTGAGCTCCAAAGAGGCCGGGTGAGTCTTTTCTGTAAAGACTGAAGCAGTCTGAGAGGAGGAAGCTGCTTCTTTGGGCTCACCCTGCCTCTGTTTGTGCTGCTGTTAGATTCCTGATGGGGGCGTCCTGTGGAGGAGGTAACATGAAGGTGGACGACACGGAGTACGAGTCGCTGGGTTTACGTCCACGACACGCGTACTCGGTCCTCGACGTGCGGGACGTAGACGGCCACAGGTGAGGACTTTTTTGTCGGTTGAGGCAAGACTGATTCTTTTCCACAAGGATGAAAATCAGAAGCTTTTCTCATTCCCAAGATTCTCATTAACTGTTGGTTAGTTTCAGGGTCTAAAAATGACCATTGGGGCTTTTTACTGTACACAGACTTTTATTGCATGGTTTGGATCAGTGGAGCAGAGTATCAGCTCCTGTGCTGGCCAGCAGAGGCAGCAGTGAGTCGTTCCCATGTTAATAACCATGTTTACAGCTGATGCAGAAGCTTATTTGGTCTCTGTGCATAATTTCCTCCTTCATAACAGCTGTACTGGGGAAGGATGTTTCTATGACTCACCTGTTTAAAAAATAAATACATCTGAGTGATGCAGGCGTGGAGTTTGTGGATGAGTGGATGGAGAGAAATGAAGGATATAAAAGGACAGCAGGAAACACTCGGAGACCCGCAACAAAGACACAACGCGACCAACACAAGATGAAAGCTGACTGAAATCCCACAAACAGACATGAACGACACACAAACAGTCCTCTGTGTCTCCATCAGTCGCTCCATTAACTGCTTCATAATTCACACACTGAACATTTGCCACCGCTGTGAGCTGCAGGGAGGCGGAGCTACAGGAGGAGGAAGCAGCTCTGTGAAAGAGGAGAACGCTGCATTCTTAGATGATTTCATAAACTAATGCAGAGCTGGTGGAGTCAGGAGTCTCTCAGTGTGAAGGAGCAGCTCTGTGACCTATGACCTCAGGAACCCTTCAACACCTTCCTCAATTACTCAAATACTGCTGATGAAGATTGCGGTGATGGTTCCAGATGCTCTTTAAGCTGTTCCCCAAACTCACCAACGATGGATTCTGAGATTCTTCCGGATTTTCTTTCCTGTGTGTGACTCTGGGGAACACCGAGTGTGGGAGCAGATGATGAACGTCACATACACAACCTGATCTGTGGTTGCAGCCTATCCTGCTGCAGACCAGCACTGGTTACCATGGTGATCAAGACCCACCTGTGTGAGACTGGTCACTCTGACTTTAAGCTCACTAACCTGTTAACCCCCCCCATCCTCTTTTTCAGATTACTGCAGCTGAGGAACCCGTGGGGTCGCTTCTCCTGGACCGGAGCCTGGGCGGACGACTGGCCGGACTGGCCCCCCCACCTGAAGAGGGAGCTGTGTGCCCAGAGAGCCGAGGACGGCCTGTTCTGGATGGACTTCTGGGATTTCATCAGGTAGCAGTGACTGCAGCACCTGTGTGATCTGTGCCTGCTGTGCTCTAAACGACTCTGTGGTGACGTAGAGAATAAAGAAATACCTCAAAGCTCCAACCTGTAATGAACAGAGAGACCAAGCTGTGCCGTGTCTTCCTCCTTCAGGTACTTTGACTCGGTGGACATCTGCAAGATCCACTCAGACTGGCAGGAGGTTCGAGTGCCCGGAGTGTTCCCCCGAGGAGCCGACGTCCCGGTGTCGGTGATGTCGATCACGGTGCTGGAGAGGACGGCCGTGGAGCTGGCTTTATTCCAGCAGGGCAGCAGGTGGGACACGCACCTGTGTTTGTGACATCACTGCTGCTGTGAAGACCATACGATACAAAGATCTCTCTCCTCAGGCGCTGGGACACGGCGGAGAGCCACCTGCTGGATCTGTGCGTGCTGGTGTTTCGGGTGGCGTACGACGGCGCCGGCGCGCCCACGCTGGGCCGCCTGCTGGCGCACAGCCGGCGCTCGGTCAGGAGGTTTGTGGGCTGCGACGTCATGCTGGAGCCGGGCGAGTACGCCGTGCTCTGCTGCGCCTTCAACCACTGGCACAGCTCCGTCAGCGAGGGCGCAGGTAGGAAAACCTGTCGGTGCATCCATGAACTCAGACGCAGAAACTGAGAGTGACTAAAAGCGTGTCGCGCTGTTTCAGTGAGCTGCGGCAAATCGGAGGCGCCCGGTTACGTGCTGGCGGTCTACAGCTCCAGACTGGTGATGGTGGAGCAAGTGACGGCCTCCAGCACCACCATCGCCGACGCCGTCATCCAGCTGGCAGAAACCAAAGGCGAGCGGCACGAGGTGAGTCTCAGTCACTTCCTCCTCCTCAAACAGCGTCCTTCCATTCACAGTCTGTAGATTTCCATCCAGACTTCTGCACTCAGAGCCTTTTAGTGGCAACAGAACAGCAGCAGCATCTCTGCATTAGAACAAGGTGCCCTGCTGGGCTAACAACATCCACCCTAAACTGAAATCCTTCCTCTATGTCAGGGCCGGGAGGGGATGACCTGTTACTACCTGACCCATGGCTGGGCGGGGCTTATCGTCATGGTGGAGAACAGGCACCCCAGGCATCACCTGCACGTGTCGTGCGACTGCAGCGACAGCTTCAACGTGGTGTCGACGCGCAGCAGCCTCAAAACCATTGACAGCATCCCGCCTCTGCACAGGTTCTCCTCCGCCTCTGCACACCCACGAGCCCGCTCCCCCCGCCCACTTTATTAAACCTGCTCCGAAACCACACACCGCCTCATCAGCCGGGTCCACAAACCCGTGGAGCCGGCTGTAGCAGAGTTAGGACTCAATCACGTGTTTCATTTCCTCACTGGGGGAAAATAAAGGGGCGGAGCATCTTTCTGGCAGCGCTGCACCTGTGATTAAAGCTGTGTTTGTCTCTCAGACAGGTGCTCGTGGTGTTGTCTCAGCTGGAGGGGAATGCCGGGTTCTCCATCACGCACAGGCTGGCCCACCGTAAGGCTGTCCAGGCTTCTCTGGGGAACTGGAGTCCCTCAAAGGCGACGCACAGTCCGGCCCTGAGCCCCGAGACCGCAGGTCTGCATCAGCCTCGGCCGCTATGACGAATCGGGAGGAAACGGACCGATGGACGGGCACTCACCTGACTGCTGCTTTGGTAGAGAACAGGGTTTTTCCACACGAACACGGGACTGAGTCCACAGATCTGACTGAGTGAGTGCACGTTTCTTAGAGTCAGAGCTCCTCTCATCACCTTCAGTGAGGAGGACACAGACTGTTAGCAGTTCTCAGAGTATAAAGTATGAGACCAGAGAATCCTTTTTCCTCCATAAAGTTTGATCGTTTAAACACGAGATTTTTTTCCATTTAAGCTGAAGTTTATTTTCTAAGAGCTGCTTAAAGACGTGCGACAGTGTCACAGAGTAACACTTCGGTGTGCTCACACTGGATGTGAAGTTTTCACACATCATGACACAAAGATGAGATTTGACGACACAAACGGAGACAAAATCTGCTGCTGCTGTGCCACAAGGGGGCGCCACAGCGGACAGCGCCGCCTGTTTGATTTGGCCCTTCCTGACGAGGGGATTTGTGTTTCCAGCTGGATTTGAACTACCGACCTCCTGATTAGTAGATTTAGCTCCTGCCTTCAGTGCGGATTCTTCACGAGTACCAAAACATGTGCAGTCTGTCTAAAACAAGTGAGTCACTGTAATTATGATGTATTATTTATGGTTTTAAAGGTTTGTCTTGTCACACATTCTGATCTTTAAACTGGTTCTGCTCATTTCCACCTCCATATTTTCAGACCAGAGTAGCTTTGCATAATTTGCAGTTCAAACTAAGCCTTCTTTACCTCCTGCTGACCCTTTCTGCAGCCTCTGCACGTCACTCTGTCTGAAACAAACAAGTTTTAATCCTGCCTCTTTAAGGGCCAGCCTTCTTTAAAAGTCCTGTTGTTTCTGATTGGCCAGCTTCTGGAAGCCTGCAGAGGGGCAGCACTTTTAGCAAAAGCAGCACAAACAAAGAGCAGGACAGAAGCTCACTTTCAGACAGCTGTTAAAATAAGCAGAAGAAAATGTACTGGATTAAAAAGAGAATTGTGGTGCCGTGCAGAGAGCAGCTGAAAGAAGAATAAAAACTAATAAAAAGTAGAATAACAATAGAAGCAGGTTGTTTTGGACTCTGACTGAAGGCTCCCTGCAGGAGTCTCAGCAGGTTTCCAGCAGCTCTGCCTCAAAGAAACGGAGCCGATCAGCAGATCGTCCTTAAACGCAACACGCAGAGCAGAAAACACACAACGCACTTTAAACGTCTCATCACAGGTGCTCTCCAGGTGCACTGACAGATGATTCCAGGTGTCTGCTGAGAGTGGAAGGAGGTGCCGTCAGTCCTCTGGTGTTTAGATGTTTTAGTTTGGGGGGGGGGGGGCGGGGGGGGCCTGCGGGGGG
>VUQK01043881.1:7067-18379 GCA_015106715.1 Bujurquina vittata
AAGGATGGATGTTTTATGCGTTCAGAAATACTCTTCTGCATACCTTAGTTGTGTGGGGAAATCCCAGTCTATCAGCAGTTTCTGAAATACTCAGATCCGCCTGTTTGGCACCAACAAAAAAGTCATTTAAATTGCCTTTCTTGCACATTCTGATACTTAGTTTGAACGTCAGCAGGTCTCCTTGACCATGTCTGCATTCTTAAATGCTGTGCGTCGCTGTCATGGAATTGCCTGATGAGAGACTTGTGTCAACAAGCGTTTGATTGGGTGTGCCTAATAAAGTGACAGGGAGTGTATTATCTAGTCCCTAGTGCCACAGTGTGTTACCATATCATTCATTAATCTTACTTTGTTGCCAAAATGCTGCCCTGTAACACAATACTGCACACGAATGCACTGATGGAGGTCAGGCTGAGAGCTGCGACGTTTGACTGACGGATGGAAAACATTTCTTCTTTAAATATTAAAGACTAAGAATACATGGAAAATTTATGCGCAGCTGCCACACTGTGACTCCTTAAAATAAAATAAAAAAAGTCAAGAGGGAAAGTAAGAGGATTGGTTTACTTCCAACAAGTGGATTAAAAAAAACAAACTTTTTTCTCCTGTACCTTCAGTGCACATTTAGGGCTATAAACTGCAAAAAAACAAGGCAGGACAACAAACAAAAACACTTCACACCATTCAGTTTATATATATATATATAAATGTATTTATTTAAGTTAATCATTTCTCCTCATTCAAAGTTGAATTTCTGCATTATCTATAAAACAGGGAACAGTTAGAAGCGCTGTACAGTCTGACAACAAAACTAGGAACCGCAGCGGAGTACACTGTGTATATATGTACATACTGTACACACACACTGATGTAGGTATATACAAAAATATACACTTTTACACGTGTGAACCATCGGGTTGTATCAGCCACCTCGTGAATGTGAACACAGAGCCAATCAACAGAGCCACATGCCTCTTAGAAAACCCATTAACCCACCAGTTCATATCCCACCCATAATGATTACTGTTATTATCTGTCATTACCAGTTGATGAGACTTTTACAGTGTATTGTCTGCTGTGCATGTTTAGCCCCTCTTGTGCCCTGACTCATTTACATTGGCACAGTCACTTATAGCAGAAGACGGAGAAGCTTAAGCAGTCCTGAGCTGGATGTCTCAGCGGGGCTTTTCACTTATTAGAGAGCGCCCTTCTCCTGTTAATCCTAAGAGGTGATTTGAGGTGGGCCGATAGGGAGAAACATCTCAGTTTTTGGACAAGTCATGACTGAATTATTTTAAAGGAAAAGCTGAAAGAACAAAAAGCTTTACCTCAGAACCTCATTTTTTGTTTAACTCTAGCAAATAACCAGTCCCCCCAAAACATAGTGAAATAAATTAAATTGCTCAGTGGGTAGGATGCTCTTATTTACTGACTCGTGTTCACTTCTTATGCTAATAAAAGACACCCAACTGCAAGACTGGCAGTAATATCCTTTTTTTTTTCCAAGATGTTTTCCAACACAAAGTCAGCTCAAACTTAACAGACATTTGGTCAGGGTGTAACAATTCTCCAAAACCATGCTTCAGTTTAAAAGTTGGTTTGAGAGTCATGGTTTTGTTTGTTTTAGCCCGATCACTGGATCACGCAAACAGAACAAGCTCCATTATTGTGATGCATTTTCCATCTTCCCATATTTCCGTCTAATGTGCTTTAACTATGGATTGCACAGCTCCAAATGGGCATTCATGTTTTGAGAACGAGGAATCACCAAACGATACTGAGGATATTTTTGGTTTTGATTGAGATCTGTTTCAGAATCATTACACCCCTAGCATCTTGCCGAACCATTAAGGTTTAAATCCGTCACATACCCAGGATATTTTATAGTTTTTAAGACATCCAAAAAAAAAAAGAAAAGAAAAAAAAAAACCCTACCACTTTCAGTTCACTCTCTTTTGTAAAACTGACACTAGGCCAGCAGCTAAGAGCAGTCCTGCCCACAGTGGCTTCTAAAAATTGAAGTGAGACTGGAGGGAACAAGAAGATCGTCCTCACACTGTAAGCAACCTGCCACTGAACAAATCCTCAGAGACTCGTTCCTGATTTCCAAAGACTTTTCCCCTTCTTATCCTTCGTCATACAGAAAATTCAGGAAGGAACTTTGGCACGTTGTGCTAAAGATGTAAACAATTAACCATCCACTCAAAATGAAGCGCTGCACTTAAGTGTTAAAGTTATTTCTTCTGTGCACAATGTAAAAAGATTAAGAAATAAAATAGCAAAGCGTCTGACTGGCTTTAAAAGAAAAGGCTTCAAACAACACGGAAACTGCTGTAGATGGGACTGAAGTGGTCACTCAGGTGTGTGCAGTCGGTATCAGTGGAGCAGCAGGATCAAGTTTTATAAAACAAAGACTGAAACTCTGGCTGAATCAGAAGTTTCCTACCTCGAGCCCCTTTCTCTTTTTTCTTCTTAGCTCATCAGACGTGGCAATAGAGGGCGCTAAAAACCACAAAATAAAACCTCAGCGTGCTACACCTCTAGTTTGAAACCCATGCTTATCCTGTGCTGACAGAGGGGCATCAATGAACTACCAAGATTACTCAAGAGGCTCCATAATTTATGCAACATTCTAGACAGTAAGGCTAAGAAAAATAAAATGAACTATTAAAATTTATACTTTCACATATCCAAACCAAGACATCAGAGACGTCACATCTACCGTATGACAGAGCTTCCCATTTACACACATTGAAAATCAGCTTTTTAAAAAAAAAAAAAAAATACCACCACTAATGTTGCCATTCCAGGAATACATTTAAATGAAAGAGTTTTTGATTTTTTCTAATTTTAATAAAATACCTTTTTATTTGTTAGCCCTGTGAAAGGCTGGTGACCTGTACAGGGTGTACCCCTGCCCCTGCCACCCAATGACAGCTGTAATAGGCTCCAGCCCCGCCCCCGCCCCGAACAGGATAGAGAATGTATGGATGGACCTTTTTATTTGCTGCAACCACTAACTGGACAACTTCTCCACTGAAGCTTCTGATTCGACTGCACATACTGAACAGAAAACTGCGGAAAACGATGTTCGAACCTAAATATCGCTGCACCTTTCTTCTGTATTTCAACCTTGCAAAATTAAGACACTGAAAGTGTTTTCTTTTAATTTGCGTGCAAACAAAATGGCAAACTTTTCCAATATTTAAAGTTCACACCTTTCCTGATTATTATGAAATCAGATTTGGGCCTTTGGATTTAGTGTCAAAGGCAACAGCAACTTTTTCTAAGCTGGGCTGAGTTTGTCTCTGGCCTCATACCATCTGTGGGTCCCCTGCCTTGCAGCACAATACACAAACCTATCAAGTCACAGGATAGGCTTTTTAAACCTGCAGCTGCAGTTTCAGCTGACCTTCTCGACTCCACTCACTCCACTTATAAACGAACATATGACAAGGCAAACATCAGATACAAAGAAAAATAAAAATCATAGAAAATTATGCCACTGGAAAGAAGAAGAAAAAAAAAAACAATAAGCAAAAGTATCAGACAGCACAGCAACCAAGACCAGCTGTCTTTGTCAGTTGGCAGCTCAATAAAATAAAATCTGAGGAGTTTTTGGATGTGAGTGTGCATGAGAGCGAGATGGACTGAGAAAGGTAGAGTATGTACGTGACTTTAAAGATGACTCGAGATTGCAACTGTACTTTCCTGCGGCCAGACTGTTTCTGTTTTACTGTACATCTGTGCAGAAATATTTTGTGTTCACGTAGATGCCTTGAAGTCGCCAAGTGATGAGTCACTCGAAATTAAATCAAAACCAATTTCCCCAAACTCCACCGTCATTAACCATCAGTGACTAACAGTACAGGAAACCACAGCAGATGAGGACGACGTGATGAAGCAACCCAGGAGAGATTAGAGTTGCAAAATAAATATGTAAAAGGCATATTACATACAAGGAGTTAATGGACTTGAAAACAGATAAATGTACTGCGAATCGTATCAGTAACACTACCTGGTAACAAAAACTGTATCGTATCATGACACCAAATATTGTTGCTCTGCCTAAAGTAGTGTGGCGAAAAAAAAATTCTCATTTCTACTTTGCATCAGCAAAAGCTGAACAGTCCTGCTTGTGCAATCAGAAAAATCTGCTCTCCACTTGCAGAAACAGTAAAACCTTGTTTACTGCAGTTTCAAACTTCAGAACAGATGGCTCATCTAACAGAAAAGTTAGAGGGAAAAAATATGTTGATGTAAATCGCTGTGACTCAGTGCAACGGTGGAAACATGTTGGTGATACATGCAGTCAGAGGTTGCTTTACTGCTATCGAGACTTTCCTTTTTGCATGAAATCTGCTCTCAGGCTGGAACACGCACGGTTTTACTTTGTTAACAGAAAGACGGCCCTCTGACGCGTCTATAAATAAAGAACACACTTTGCTTTGCTGCAGGGCTGCATTGTTACTCCACCTACAGGTTTTCTATGTGTAGTCACTGCTGAGTTTTCTACTTTAACTTGCAAAACTTGCAAAAGTGCTGAAAGAGGAGAAGCAATCATCTCAGTCATGTCTATGTGAGCTGTACGTTATTGGTAATATTATTACGGTGTTATTAGGAATGCCATTTTTATCAATTAGCAGGCAACACCTGTTGGCTCTAGAGAACAAGCTGCAACATGAATCCAGTTTAGATGTGATTGTTAGACAGTAAACGTTCTACAATGGCAACAGATAGACACAGGCAAAGGAAAGCATCTGTGCAGGTAAAAAAAAAATTAAACTGAACCACTCCACAGGGAGCAGGCACAGAGCAGCGAGAGGATGTAAAGAAAACCATTTTAATCACTTCACTGGATCTTTCTGAAACCCAAAACATCCTTTTAAAAGTTGGTTGCATTTTTGATTGGAAAGTAAACAAAAAAAGAGAGACTGATGACTTTTTTTCTAGGCATTTTCTCTATGGAAGTGTAGGATGCTGCAGCAGCCAGTGCTACAGCCTGAAGACAAACAGTAAAATCTTCAGGGTGGGCATCGCGACACCTCTGGAGGAAAAACCCCATGCAAAGCAGTAAAATCCCTCCCCGAATGCCTTCATCTCCCCAAGAGTGTGTCTGTAGAAAACTGCATTCTTCTCTCCACGTTGCCGCTCTTTTCTCTGTTGATTCTGTAAACCAGTGGGAATAAACAAGAGGAAAAGCTCAAGGGCTCGAGTCCATTTCCTCCCTTCACATCACTCAACACCCACACCTCCCCAAAACCACAACCTGAAGCCTCCATCTGCTGTTACAGGATGCTTCCAAGAATAAAAAAAAAAGCTCCTGCAAGTCTCTGTGGACAGTTAACGGCAAGAAATAAAAAATATGGATAAGAAAATAAAAAAAATTACACCAAAGAGTTCTTTTTCCACCAGCATTAAAGAAAGAAGAAGAACAATTCACTCGCCATTTGCCTCTCAAACCATCAATGAAAAAACACTGAGGTATGTATTTTTGAAACAAAAGCCTCTTCATCTCATGATCGTCACCATCCATCCACCACATGCAGTCAGGTTCCTGTTTACTCCATTATGGTCGACCAGCCCCTCCCCTCAATACGCATGGCTCATCGCTTAGAGAGAGGGGTGAGGTGGGAGAGAGGGGTGTACACGTGACTGGCTGCACCCCTGTGGAGGAGGAAGGAGGAGAAGGAGCAAGAGTTTGTCTTTCTTCTTGAGTCTATTCTTTTTATCTGCATCTCAAGAGTCTGTTGGTGTTTCTCTTCAATATGCAAGTCTTCCCGGGATTTATAGCGCCCCCTACGATTGCAGATTGAGAGTGAACTTCCACTGCTGGGTAAGGCTCGGGCTGCAGACCTCCACAGTGAGTCCACCCATCCTGGCACTGCGGCTGTCCAGACAGAGGTTACTGCCCACGTGACGGAGCTTCGAGTTGGACTCAATCTGCTCCCATTTCTGGATGAGAAACAACAATATGATGTCACAAATATTACATGCAGTACATTTTATTTTACAAATAGTAAAGGTGATCTTTTTGAGTCTGTGTTTACCTGTCTGCTGTCATTTTCTCTACAACCTTGTAGTTTGATGAGGGACCCAGCTGTTCTGTCCACCACAGTCAAACACAGGTCCATATGTTTTACTGATTTATCCTTAGTTAGGGCCCATTCCTTTACAAAAAATGGATACAGGTGAAATTTTAATATTTGCACAGCATGTTGGGATGTTCTCAGCAAGGGTTTAGCCAATATTACAAGTCTTTTATATCAAGACATGATCCCTTTTTTGCCGCCACATTATTTAAAAAGGAAAATAACTAGAATGTCTTTTGCAAGCGTGTCCCAGGCCAAGACGGGCAGCATTAAACCAACATGTTTTTGATAGAGGGAGAAACCAGAGCTCGCTGTGAACAACTTACAAACACTGCGCCCTGCCCACATTCAAACCAGGACCTTGTTTGCTCTGAGGAAGCAGTGCCCACATTAAAGCCACATTAAGGTTATTAAATAAACCCAGTAGGCAAATACTGGTGGCTGAGAAAAAGTGCCTGCATTGAACTGCAGTATTTGTGGTACTGCATTTCTGTAGTGTCAAATTTGGTTAAGGTAGTTTTGAACAGGTTTAATAACATCAGGGTTACTGACTTATTGTTGTAAGGCTTTAATTTAATCTCTAGTGGAACGGGAGTAAAATAAAAAAAATCAATAACTGAGTTTTTCAGACCTCACTGGCATTGTGATAAGACCATATTTTTAAATTCTTCCAGTGTCTCTTACCCCCAGTACTGCAGCTGTTACTGACTAAATTCATGAGGCATTTCTTCCTTGCAGAAATGTCAAAAATTACCTGTAAGAGTTTATGTACAGTCATGGTAAAAACAAAGTACACCTTCTTCCAATTCTAAGGTTTTACATATCAAGGCAAAATAAATGTCTTTTTTTCACCAAATCTGGTGCTGTGCGTTATGGACAAACGTTTCCACTTTGGTCTCGCCTGTCCAAAGGACATTGTTCCAGACATCTTGTGGTTTGTTCATATGCAGCTTTGCAAACCTAAGAGTGCTGCCATGTTCTTTTAAAAGAGAAGAGGCTTTCCCCTGCCAACCTTTCTAAACAAGCCACACTTGTTCATCTTTTTCTGATTATGCTGTCATGAACTCTCTCTTAACATGCTAACTGAGGCCTGTAGATGTAGCTCTTGGGCTATTTACAGTTTTAATGAACATTGCACAATCTGACCTTGGGGTGAATTTGCTGGGGTGTCCACTCCTGGGAAGACTGGCCTGGTCCTAAATGCTTTCCACTTGTGAATAATCTTTCTCATTCTACAAAGATGGACTTCAAATTGTTTGGAAATGGCCTTATAACCCTTACCAGGCTGATGGGTAACAATAATTACTTCTCTAAGATCATTGCTGAGGTCCTTCTTCCTTGACACCTGAATGCTCCAGACCAGAACAGCCAAAACGTCTGCTTTTAATCAACTGCATATTTACGTCAATTTAAAACCCCCTAAGAAGCTGATTATTTTATTATGTACCAATACATAAACCTTGTACTGAAAGACAAGGTTTATGTCTTTCAGACCACAATGACTATAAGAGAGCGATATTGGTACTCAAAGAATCCTGACTTGGTTGTGTCCACCCACATGTTTCACCTAAAAAATGTTTCCAATGAAATCATGCTGTAAGGATATATATTTTGCATTTGGCTAGGGTCAGGTACTGGTAGTATGAGGCAATATCAGGGACCCTACAGAGATTGCACAGTTAGTTCAACTCCTCCAGGATGGCATACTAACACATGCCATTGCCAGAAGGTTTGCTGTGTCTCTCAGCAATCAGAATCAGACTTCATGAGGGTGAGGATGAGGATGCCCTTTAATGGGCCCTGTGCAGCCCAATTGGCCATAGAATACCAGAATTGGCAGGTCCACCCTGTGCTTTTCACAGATGAGACAAGGCTAACCCTGTGCAAATGCAACAGATATGAACAGGTCTCCATCTCCACAGTTTATCCAGACCCTTTCACTTCTGTTGCATGTGCTCAGGGTGAACCTCGTCTCATCTGTGAAAAGCACAGGGTGGACGCTGCCTTTAACATCGTTCAGCACGACTGGTTTGGTGGAGGGTCAGTGATGGTCTGGGGAGGCATATCCATGGAGGGACCCACAGACCTTTACAAGCACCCTGACCGCCACTAGGTATTAGGATGAAATCCTTGGACCCACTGTCAGACCCTACACTGGTGCAGCAGGTCCTGGGTTCCTCCTAGTGCACGACGATGCCTGGCCTTGTGGCGAGAGTATGCAGGCAGTTCCTGGAGTATAAAGGAATTGAAACCACTGACTGGCCTCCACACTCACCTGACCTAAATACAATAGAACACCTCTGTTTCAGTCCATCTAGCAGTCTGAGATTGCAACTCCAAAAGCTTAGCAATGACCTGGTCCAGATTTGGAAGGGGATCATGGGGACAACAACAGTTGTCTCATTAGGAGCATGCATGCTTACAAGCACATGAGGACCATACAAACTCCTAATACCATTTTGAGTTGCTGCAATGAAATGTCAGAAAAATCAACTAGCCCGCAGTATCATTTTTTTCACTTTGATTTTCAGGGTGTCTTTGAATTCAGCCCTCTGTAGGTTGATCATTTTCATTTCCAGCGAACAATGTGGCATCCTTTCATTCCTAACACATTACCCAGTCCATATCAGTTTAGCTATCCAGCATAATTTTTTCCCATTGAGATCTGATGTGTTTTCAAAGTATTCCTTTCATATTTTTGAGTAGTGTATTTCTTAGCTGTATTTACAGAATTTGTTTTCTACTTTAACATTTGTTCAGACACTGGAAACAGTAAAGAATTACAAATCCATGAGGGTAAAGGAAGACATGTAAAGCCAAAAGCCAATGATCCCTGACTCCAAGTGACAGCAGTTTACTACACCCGTCATTCTATTTCAGGATATCAACTATTTGAGAAGCTGCTGACAGAAATGAATTCCCACAAACTTACACACAAACATAATGCGCATCCTCCTCGAAGTGCTCCAAGAACTGTACATGTCTCTGTTTGCAGCAGGACAAACTACGTGCTAGAATAATTTTTAAACTCTACTCGGTCACAAAAACCTCTGTGTTTAAATCTCTCTCTCTTTTTGGTTACAGCAGTTTTACTTAAAGTATCCCACTGTAACCTTTAATAGCCAAATCCTTTATTGTACGCCCTGTGCTCTCACCACCACCAGTAACCCAGGAGTCTCTAAGGTAAAGATTTTACAAGCTGACCTGTGTGTCCCCTCGTCGTAACGCTACCTGGTTTCCCCCAGCATTGTGACATTCATAGACGCCCACCACACCATCAGCAAAATGACCCAGGGTGTCCAGACAGTTTCCTCCCTGCTGCAAGGCTCCAAAAGCAATGTCCTGGTGATCTGGGACCCTGAACACACACACAGAAAAAAAGTGTTGCTGAAGTGTGAATTAAGTAATCAAAAGCAAAATTACTACTAATAAGCAGAACAAAGAGGGTGGATAGGCTGAGAGAGAGCAAAAGAGGAAAACAGACAATTTTCTTCTGACAAACCTGACAATGGGGCTTTAATGTTTCTGTAAAAATGAAATTATTCAAATTTAGATGTTGCATTTACAAGCTGCAATTTAAAGATTCTTCTTCATGGCCTTGAAGGGCTATCCAGCAGCCAAATTTAAATTAGAGGAGCTTTTCGTTGACCTTTTTGACTCATTCACATCAGCCAGTAATTTCAAACCTGCCAAAATGTAATAATGAGCTTGAACAATAAACTGCTGGTTGGGCATTAGTGTCACTGCAGTCTCATTTATGTATAAAACATTTGGCCCGACCACACAGGAAAGCAAAGTCCTACTTCAAGCTTCAGGCTGAGCAGTGCTCTCTTACCAATTTGGTAAATGTAATTTAGTTTTTTTTTTTATAATATCCTTTTCATGCATGAATTATGAGAATCTTAGTCCAAAAAAAATCCAGAGTGTTTTTATTCCTCTTTTTGTTTATGAAGCTATTTTTCACAGAGTTGCAAACATGTCCACTCAGCATGCACATAACTTTGTATTTAACAAACCAGTAACAGATAATGATATTGCATCCTCAGATTGACTGTCACTACTGATAGTATTGATTAATCCTGATCCAGCCAGTTACATTCAAATAACAAATAAAAAACAACTTCCCATGACTGGCCAATAGGTCGCAGTATATGGGATGATGCGCAAGCATTCTTTGTGCTGGGTGATATGAAACTATAATAACAAAACACATGCATGAACAACAGAACAGCCTTTGAATAAGTGCCAACTCCAGTGACCACTATGCATGAAAGGGATATAATATTCCATGTCATGCAGTGTAACAAAGGCCCATTATATTGCACAGACTGCCCTTATTTTTTTTACCTCAGCTCAGGGTAGACATTCTCCAGGTACCATTTGAATGGCTTACAGTTTAATCTCTTTTTCATCTCCAAACGACTCTGGATACTGAGGGAGAGGGAGAAGAAGACAGTGAAATGGTTGATTAACTTGTGGTTTCATGTTTGACTGAATTATATGCCTTGTCATTTGTTTTGTAAGGGCAGAGAGTGGAGGTTGGGGGCGTGTCTGAGTCTAGATTTCCCCCAAGGAATCTAATGTATTTTTATTTAGACTGACACTACAGAGGAGATGCCAAGTCTGTTCCCACAAGGCATACAGAGAACAGAATAATTGAGCCCTTGCTGAATTTGTAAGTTTGCTCACTTACAAAGAAATGAAAATATCAACCAAAAATCCCAAAACACACATTACATAAAAGTTCTAAATTGGTTTGCATGTCATTGAGTGAAATAAGTATTTGATCCCCGAGCGAACCATAATAATACTTGGTGGAAGAACACTTCCTGGTAGTCACACCGATTACATGTTCTTGAAGTTGGTCACCAGGTTTGCACACATCTCAGGAGGGACTTTGGCCCACTCCTGATTACAGAAACTAAATATTTAAGGTTTCTTTGCTGCCGATCAGCGACTCAATTCTTCAGCTCCCACAATAGATTTTCTAAAGGACTGGGGTCCCATTTTATTTTCTCTAGAATCAGAGGTAAAATAAACATATACATATTACAATTCTAATACTGAAAATGGAATATTGTATAACTAAGATGAAGAAGATGTTGATTTTGAACTGAAAAAATATGGATTTGTGTATATGTTTGTAAAAGATAACTGTTGGAAAATAAATAAAAAGTTAAAAAAAAAAAAAAAAAACACAAAAACCCTCGGCAGAGGCCA
>VUQK01043883.1:0-18550 GCA_015106715.1 Bujurquina vittata
GCACTTTACAAACTGAAGCAATGTTTGAACATGGATATCTCTAAAACTTTTAAAGATAGAAGCCTGAATTATTCACTGATATTTCTTACCAAGAAAATGAATTAGGATAAATAGTTTTGGACAGATGCAGCAAAATATGTCTGAGTATTAGCTAGTTAAAATATGTGTTTAAAAAAAGGAAAAAAGTATGTTTTAAAAGCTTTTCATGTTTAAACCGAGCTATAAAACTTATAGACTCGATCCAGTACTTGCTCTGTACCCACAGGCAGCAGCCTCGCAGCTCTCCGGTCCTAAACCAGATAAGTGTCACCGTGCATCGGGTTGAAAATCCATACTTATAGGAGTTATTTTAGTGACACTGGGCCCTTTGTTCCCCTGTAATAACTATGCAGTTGTGACAAAAGGCCACTGTTTCAGCCAGTATTAGCATGCAGATTCTCTGGTGTAGTGCTACACCATTTCTGCCAGTACAGTGTGGATATTGTTTTGGACAGAGGAATGCACTGGATGTCCTCTGCTGTGGGAGCTGGCCGGTTTAATGGATAGCTGTCAG
The DNA here is from genome assembly GCA_015106715.1 of Bujurquina vittata. Classification (NCBI taxonomy): domain Eukaryota; kingdom Metazoa; phylum Chordata; class Actinopteri; order Cichliformes; family Cichlidae; genus Bujurquina; species Bujurquina vittata. Next base: position 554 of record VUQK01043883.1, read on the forward strand.
AGTGGACGTTTCAGAAACACTGTATTTCCATTTCAGTGAAACTGATATGACTGAACGTGCGTTGTTTTATGGTGAAGTTGAAGTGAAAATGTAACATCATAGGGAGATGGTACCTGATGCATCCTGGTGGGTTAACATGGTCCAATTTTAGTGTCATCTTTTTTTCTTCTTCTTCTTCTCTTTAGAGCCCGGGCTTGTAAAATGAGGCGTTTGAACCCATATTGTTGAGTTTGAGTCAGAATCAGTGAGCACACCGGCTATAACACTGTCCTAACACAAAGTTTAAAGAAAACAGGTGTTAAGAGGCCACTGAGACAAGCGAATAGTTAATTTAATGAACACCTTTCAATGGCTTGTGTCTTTGACCTCTCATTTACAACTTTTCCAGCTCACTGGTTAGTTTCGTTGCAGCTAAAATGTAATTTATATTAGCTCTGGTGGTCTTCGCTGCAGCAGGAAGGGGCTGCTCTCATCAAAAGAGCCCATTGTGCTGCTCTGGCTTGTTGTGTGCCATGCAGGCCCGAGCCCATAGATGACCCTTGTTGTTTCTACACAGGCCTGGGTGAGGCAGATGCGAACCAGAACAATGGCTGCGTCTTGGAGAAGCCAGCGGTGACTGACTCCACGAGCCCCCCCGACACAGCTGACCCTGACGCTGCCACACCACGCCCCCACCTGGTCCGCCTCTTCTCCCGAGATGCCCCGGGCCGAGAGGACAACACCTTCAAAGACCGACCCTCCGAATCGGACGAGCTGCAGACCATCCAGGAGCACAGCGGAGCGGCTTCAGAGTGCGGGTCGGAGAGCCCCGAACAGGACCTAGATTAGGCTAGCTTTTTTTTTTTTCCCCTCCCATTCTCTTTTTTTTCTTCTTCTTCTTCCTCCTCTGTCCTTCGCTCTCATTTAAGAGAGACACAAGAGCCCCACATTTGACAAACACAGCTACTATAATACAGCCATGTCATCTGCAAGCAGCTCTGCACAGGCCGCCTTCGGCCTGGGTCGGAGGAAGAAGAACCCCGGCCTCCTGGATCAGATTGGAAAGTTCTTTGGAGGGGACAAGAAGAGGAAGGGCAAGGTGAGGAATCTGGGAGATTCAGTCCTTTTTACGTATCTTAGTTTATTCGCTGATTGGTTCCCGGAACCTCTTTTTACTCGTGATTCGCTAACACACATTGTAAGAATATGTTGCCACATATTTGTCATGTCGAATTGTTGGTTTTACTGTTGAATTTATGTTGAACCAAAGTGATATTGTTGTGCGATTCACATTAACTGGCCGATACTGAATCGACACTCAATGACTTTGGGTGGGGTTTGTTTTCTTATTTTCTATTTCTTATTTTTTAATTATAAAAGAGGCTGTGATTTTTTTCTAGTTTAAGAGTTTCTCTCTATTCTGTTTATTTGAGTGGTACTGACATGAAAAGCATTTTCCTCTTCAGTTAAATCTGATATCTGTAACGTTATAGTGTTTCACATGTTGCTGTAATTGTGCTTTTTTTTTTTTTTTTTTTTTTTTTTTTTTTTTTTTTTTTTTTTTTTTTTTTTTTTTTTTTTTTTTTTTTTTTTTTTTTTTTTTTTTTTTTTGCCTTTTTTTGCGGCTTTGCGTTCTCTTCCGATTTTTTTTTTTTTTTTTTTTTTTTTTTTTTTTTTTTTTTTTTTTTTTTTTTTTTTTTTTTTTTTTTTTTTTTTTTTTTTTTTTTTTTTTTTTTTTTTTTTTTTTTTTTTTTTTTTTTTTTTGCTTTTGTCAAACTGGAGAACTGCTCAGTTCAGGTACTTTTCTCAGTGATGGTGGTGATAAGCTGGCAAATTCACCTCATTAGTAATACTGGTGTAATATTATTGTTGTTATTTTGCATTTTATGGAGGCTTTGAGTGCTCTGCAGAGAGCTGCTTTTGTAGGGAGTCTCTTTGAATTCTGTTTTTTTGTTATATTTTGGTAAGCAAGCCACGGGGAGGTACTTTCACTACTGTTTGCACGGTGCCACAGTCTGCTGAGTCACTTTCAAAGTTAATGATGAAATTATGCTATAACTGATCAAAGAAGCAAAATATGTACAGTCTATTAACATATAAAGATGTATATTAGAGTATGAGCTTATTATCATCCCAAATTTGGGAATAAACAAGTCCGCATCCCAGTAAGAAAGAAAAGACGATCGTGACGCTGTTGAGCCTGCGTTGCTTTCTGCTTACTTGGTACTGCAGTGTTGTCAAGATGACCTCTTTCTGAACATTAGTGAATCTTAAACAGTATTCGTGTTAGGTCCACTGTGTTTATAAAATAGAGAGAAAATCCCACACATTTTTAAAATGTTGGTATGGTGTGGGCCTTTGCTGTGAAAGCAGGTGTTCCACTTATTTTCCTGGCACCAGTCTGTGCACCAGTTAAAAGCAGAATAGGATCCACGTCCAGACAGGAATGGGATTTCTGCCCATTCAGCGATGCCCTCTGGAGGTGGCGATGAAATGGAAATTCCAGGTTTCAGCACCTAATCTGGGTAAAAGGCACAGATTTTACCACAGCGCCAAATATTCGCTCGTCCTGACGATGCTACCGCATCAAGCTGAGGCCAAAATGTAGTTCTTTGAGAGAAGAAATGGAAGTGTTCTTGACCTGCGTGATCCACCGTGAGTCACGTCTACTCGCTGTGAGAGCTGTCTGAAAACATGATAGTTTGAAAGGAGGCATACGGTATAGCGAGCTTATTCCTGTGGACAAAAATAATCTCTCTGATTTGAATGCTTTTATTTTCCCCCCTTTTTGTAAAGCTCGCTTAACCCCGCAGAGCGTTAATCGGAGTGCTTTGGCACACAATAATTGCAGAGGAACAGCATGAAAATATGCATCTTCCCTTCGCCTTATGCCCACCATGAAATGGTGTTCAGGGTAAAATGGAGTTTTATATACATGTCACAAATCTTTTTTTTTCCTAGCCTGTGCAGCTGATCAGACATTGTTTCGCTTTGGAATTAATCAGGGAATGTCGGCGCCTAATTTTCCGCCGTGTTTGTTTGATCTTCCTCATTCTTGTCTCGGCCATGAAATTGTATCTCGTTCCTCACATCGATGACACGTTTACAAAAGAGAAATTACAAATATATATATATATATATATATATATATGTGTTCACCGAGGATTTGCCTTCAAATGACGAGTGCTCACAGCTCCATGTAAACGACAGGTTTGTCTCACCTCTGTTGCCTCTAGCAAAACAACAACAAAAACCCCTGCAGTTATTTTTCCAGAAAGATTTCCTTGTAAAGACGGATATTTTTTATCTCAGTATCTTATCGTCACCCGTCTGTGTGCACGGATTCTCCACAGACATTCCTGATGCATACTTTGACTTGCAGGCTGCAGTATTAGGACCCGTTTGTCTCAGTGTTTCTCGTTGGATTGTGAATATGCATGCTTATTTCAGTAAAGGTGGATTTTTTTCCTACTGGCAAATGTGGAGTCATTTACACACTGGTCCCTTGTGCTTATTGATGTCCTTTCCGTCTGATTTAATTTGCATGTTTTTCAATCTAAACCCGAGCCGAGGCTTTAAAGTACCCTACCCAAGAGATTCTGAAGTTGTGAGAAGACGAGACGTGAAAGACAAACTCAGGTCTTGGGACACAAAGCAACTGCGGTTGATCTGTGTCTGAATACTAACGGCTCTTTGATGATTTCAAACGGGGAGAATGACCTGCTAATTGGGGGGGAAGCAGAAATAAAGACTCATAAAGAACTGAGAACAATTTTGAAGTCTTAATTTTCCTCTGAATTTGTTGAATTGTGGAATGAGTCGCAGTCTTGTGCAGGAGTGATGTCAGGCTTTTCACAGGACAGCTCACAGGTGGAACCAAATGTTTTGTGGACTCTTTAACGCCAGTGTCGGGAGGGGGGAAGAGAGGCTCTGACACTCCCCCCTTTCCCATCACTTTGCTCACCTCAGGTTCTTGTGTCTTTGACCCAGTCTGAGGCAGCGGTGGATCAGCAACAGTCCACTGCTGCCTAATGCCTTTGTAACTGTATCTGCTGTGACCGGTGACCTGTTCCTAACCTGATCCTGTTCTAAGCTTTTTGGATATTTGCTTGATTAAAACTCTTTAACAACACCCTCAGCGCTTTCATTGTTTTGTTTGGCTTGATGTCTCTCCTACTTTGTTCTTTTAAGTGCAATAAATTCTGTTAACTGCTCTAACAGCTGGGAACTGGCAACTCTCCTTTTTCAAGGTAAAGGAGGGGAAAATATGTTGAAAAATGTACTTTTGTCTTTAAAGACTGAGCCTTAAGACAAAATAAGATATTCCACACTTCAGTCAGTCACGTAAACGCGAGAAGTTATCAGTGAAGGTTTAATGGAAAGCTGAGCCGCTGTTTATTTCCACTTAGAACTGAGTAATGGATGACTGGCTTGGGTTGTTTTGTATGAGCCTGACGATGAAAAGATAATACAACAGTGCAGAAATCAGTGATTACCAAAAGCTGATTGAAAATACAAGTTTATATTCATCCCGAGATCAAAAAACAAGTCGGCCGCTGTGGCACAATAAATTACAAAAAACAAACGCTTTCTATTCAGGATATTAGACGGCTCTGCATTCTGATGTGATCCACAATGCAAACTGCAGAATGATGGATGCTGCAGAATTAAGAGCCGCTTTGCTGCATCTTTGTGTATGAAGCCTCTGAGGGTAAGAAAATGTAAATAAATAAGCATTTCCTCTGTGGGTTTTGATTGTGGACCACTGCAAATAGAATGAATATAACCATAATAATAATGGAAGTGTGTCTGAAAGTATGTGGTGGGAAGAACTGAAGATTATATAAAATTCTCCTGTGCTATTTTTTTTTATTTACTATGATTAATAATTGATACAATTGATTTTTACATTGAAAAATGGGTTCTTAGTGAGTAGCAGCTCCTGCAGCTGGTTTGCCTCCCATCCTGCCCCCCTAGTAAAAACCTTACACTGTAAGTGTAACATCATAAGGCAAATTGATATCAATACTGATGATTACTGCAATTTAAAATAACTTTCATAAACTTCCCCTAAGTGTAGGCCCAAATACAGATGAATCAGTATTTTATCTGAGTTGCTGGGGTCATAAGAAGTAAGTATTGAATTTTTAGATTCATATATCAAATACATTATAAAATGTTTTTGGATAAATGGTCCGTCGACCGATTTTCAGGCCATTTTTTCACGCATTGAAATCTGAGTGAATTTTTGAACATGAATATCGCAAAAATGATTAAAGATAACAACCTGAAATGTTCACTGGTCTTTTTTTTTTTTCTCTCCACTTTTTTTTGCCATTTTGTGGTACAATTTGTCCTATTTGCTCAATTCAGCTGGAAAATTGAGTGAAAATATCTTTTTCTTGTGACTAAGAATTTTATGTCTACAAGTATTGCTTTTTTTAATACAGTGAAATCAACTACCATATATACATAAATTGTCAATAGCTGTCTTTTGTGATAAGTTTCTTTTTCTTTTTAAATTAGTGGGCTCAGATATGGAGGGCTGTACAAGAGGGTTTTTTTTTCAAAATGTAACTAAACAATAGACATTTTAAATGCATCTGTCACAAATGATACATCCTGATTCATTTTGACGGTAACAAAGAAACCATGACCTGAAAGTGGGTCGACAGACAATTTCTTTTTAAAAGCATATTTCTTGAAACTTATTTGTTATATGAAGCTAAACAGTCATAGTAATCATTATACACTGCTGTGTACTTTAAGCACACATCAGATCTCAATGGGGAAAACTTTGCTGAATATATTTACTGATATGGACTGGGTAACGTGTTAGGAAGGATGTCACATTTTTTGATTCCTTTTTCCTGAAATTTCATTGCAGAAACTCAAAATGGCGCTCAGTAGTTTGTATGGCTCCCACGTGCTTGTATGCATGCCTGACAACATCGGGGCATACTCCGTGATAAGATGTCGTAATGTGTCCTAGAAAATCTCCTCTCAGATTTGTACCAGGGCATCACTGAGCTCCTGGACAGTCTGAGGTGAAACCTGGCGACATCGGATGGAGCGAAACATAATGCCCAGAGGTGTTGGGGTGAGCGTGGGGGCCAGTCAGTCATATCAATTCCTTCATCCTCCCGGAACTGCCTGCATACTCTCGTCACCTTAGGCCAGGCATTGTGGTGCATCAAGAGGAACCCAGGACCCTCTGCACCAGCGTAGGGTCTGACAGAGGATCCAAGGATTTCATCCTGATACCTAATGGCAGTGAGAATCCTAATGCCTGTCACATGTAGAGGTCTGTGTGTCCTTCCATGGATATGCCTCCCCAGACCATCACTGACCCACCACAAAACCGGTCATGATGAACGATGTTACAGGCGTCATAACGTTCTCCGCGGTTTCTCCAGACCCGTTCACATCTGTCACATGTGCTCAGAGTGAATCTGCTCCTAAATGTGATAATAAACAGCGTGCCAGTGGTGGACTAGTGTATGGACTAGTATGTAGTATGTAGTGGACTAGTATGGCAAATGCCAGACAGGCTCCACAGCGCTCTAGGCAGTGAGCTTAGGGTCCACTAGAGGAGGCCATCAGGCCACCCTCAGGACATCTGTTTCTGATTGTTTGGTCAGAGACATCCACACCAGTGGCTGCTGGAGGTCATTTTGTAGCTCTGGAACTAATCAACCTGTTCCTCCTTGCAGATACCGGTCCTGCAGATGGGTTAAGGACCTTCTACAGCACGTATTGATGAGCCATATTTGCAGGACTTAGGCTACCTGTGCAACCTCTATAGGGTCCAGATATCGCCTCATGCTACCAGGATTGATACTAGCCAAATACCAAACTAGTGCAAAAATAGTCGTGAAAGATGAAAAAAGTTCAGTGGCCTCCACATGTAACACCATTCCTTTTTTGGGGGTCGTCTCATCGTTGCCAATCTAGTTCACCTTTCATTAACACCAAACAGCTGATTAACACCCCCCTCCGCTACTTCACTGACCACATCAATATCCCAGAAGTTTAACTGACTTGATGCGACACTCTAAGTGTTCCTTTAATTTTTGAGTCGTGTATACTGTATGTTCAAACATTGGACCATAAAATTTGTATGCAAATCTGAGATAGTCGAGCAGAAAATGTTCAAAAAAACTTTGTGATTTGAGATGGAATGACCCATAGCCTACATGGAGGCCCAGGTGGCAATAACAGATATTGTTTGAAGACTTTTTTACAGTACTATTTGTAGGATATTTTATTTAAAACATTCAAAAATAACCAAATGTGAAGGAAAAAAATATGCAAAAGGCATGTTGGACATCTACAGTAGTTAGCTTTTTATTTTAATCGATTAGTATTGTCCATATTGTCTTGTAATGCAACAGTGAGTCAGAAGAGAGCATTTTCTTTTGTCAGTCCTATTGAAGGTAACATGGGAATGGGAAAAAAGCAAATGTAACAATGAGATGACAGGACTAAGCCAAGTTTGCTGCTAATATCAACCTACTCCTGCAGCAAAAATGGCTGCCGGGCTTCAAACACTGTGATAAACGTGGTAGGAAGGAGCCAAAATAATTAAGTTGAAGACCTCAGAAGAAACCACAACAAAGAGCTAAAATTTAGATTTGAATTTGGTTTGGTTAGCTCAGATTAGCAAAACCAAAACTTGGAGTAAATGGTTGCCCTAGCTCTCAAATAACTCCGTTAAACTCTGCTAAGCTAAGAGTCGCCTGGCTATACCTCCATGTACAAAAACATTTTTATCTCCTAATTTTTCTCTCCAGTTTTCCTTTTCTTCTCCCAGTCACTGAGGTGGCTGGATTTCCTCAACTCCTTTTCATTTATCCCTCCATTTTTTTGTTTCAGAGCTGTGGACAGACACAGCACAGAGACATTTATGCATTAAGGGGTCAGCGCTGAAGCAGCAGGGAGCTGGATTAAACAGGAAGACATTGAGGAAAAAACAAGAAGAAACAGGGCATGCCTGTGTTTCACTTTTTTTCTCTTCTTTGGCCCATTTTTTTTTTTTTTTACCTAAAACCCATTAAAGTTAGAGCGGGTGACACCGGATGGCTCTCATATTTATGTAATGGTGGTGGCAGTAAAGTTTCCCCCTTTTGGTTACCTTGAGGTTCTTTGATGTGAGGTAATGGATGTGAATCCTCCTCTGCTGCGCACACACACACACACACATACGGTTTCCTGTTACATTAGTGGGGTCACTGAAACTGATGAATGCAGTAACATTAGCACACAGTGAGTAGTTGGAAATGAGTTTAGTTCCTTTTCTCTCTCTGAGTTGCTGCTTTTTGTATTAGTTTTACACATTTCACCCACCACCTTTCTGTGTCCCTGCGCTGTTTGCATCAGTTTAATGTTTTAAATGCACCACAGTTCTCACACAGGCATAAAAGTCGCCTCGACGTAACCTTTGTAAAGCAGGACTTCAAAGCAATTAACTGCAATTGATTCTGCTTTGGGATGATAATTACTCTTTATTATTGACATCAACCCAGTGACAGGAGAACAAAGACAAATCCAACAGCTCATTTGGACCATTTTGTTTTTAATAGCTTGCGGCCAAAGGTTTTGCCACTAAAGGTTACGAGGTGGGTGAGATTGAGATCATCAGCCGCTTCTGAATATACCATGACTTTCAGAAGCGAAGAACTTCTTACCTTGATGTAGTGTAGTTCTAAATCTGCAGCATTGTGCAATATGACGCATTAAATGTGGCTTAAAAATTCAATAAAAACTAAATTAGCCATGTTTCAGGCAGATAATGCCAAATATGACTTCATTTTCCATTAGCATAAGGACTGATTCGTGAAACCCCAACCTTGCTGACATTAAGTATGAACAATATTGAGTAAAGGTCAGTGAAACCATATTACTGCTTCCTTCCCTTTTCTTCCCAGGGCTCTTTCCGAGGCGCTCTCTCCCCGGGCCCTCAGAAAGCCTCTGCAACTTCCCCACGTAAGCGCGGGGCAGAGAATGCCGTGGTCCATTTCTTCCGCACGATTGTGAGTAATCCGTAAAGTGAGCCGCACCTTAGAGAGACTCTCATCCTCTCACATCAGACATTTCAAATTGAGTCAGACATTTTTGCCAGTGTGGGCTTTTCTTCCACTGTACTTCCATGTTTGTGCCTTTATTCTGCCATCGCTTCCTTTGCTCTCTCACTAAAAGCCTCTTTCCGCCTGCATGCGTCATGCATGCAAAGAATGAGTCAAATAACCGGAAGTCTCTGCGGCGATTTTGACGCCACAGAACTGTTGACACGGAAAATTTCAGGAGAAAACCACTGATTTGGGTCGGCACAGAAACTAAACCAAAATGAAGATGTGTTTTTATACACAGCTTTGCTACTATGCATCCGGCCCCGCCCCCTACGTCCGGTCTGCGATTTGATGTCAAAAATATGACTTTTTGGCCCTTTAAGTTACTTTTTGGACATTTAGCCTCCAATTAAGAGGAGTTAGCGAAATGTCAAAAAAGTAACTTAAAGGGCCAAAAAGTCATATTTTGACGAAGTAGGGAGCGGGGCCGGATGCGGCCCGCGGGCTGGGAGTTTGATGCGCTCCATATATGTCTTTGCACGCCCCTTGTTGGACTTATCAAGCAGTGCCAGCTGCTGGTTGGTGGACTATAGCGTGCATTTTGGATCATGTGACACAAATTGCCAGCTCATATTGGCTTTTCACCCTTTTATCAAAATCTGACATCACTTCCGAAGAAGGCATCCTAAATTTTGACACACTGAAGTTGCGTTTACTTGAGGTCGTTTTTAATTTGCTTGCCATTATACGTGATGGATGATTCATGCAGCGGGAACAGGCCACAATTCTGTCCAAACCGTCTCACATTCTGTTATTAACTCTTCTTCAGGTGTCCCCCGCCCCTCCCAAGTCTAGGGTGAGTCTGTTTTACATTGTTAAAAACAATTCTGTATAATGTATGATTCTAAATGACAGCTGGGATAGGCTTCAGACCCTAAGGTGGATGAGCAGTTAAGAAGATGGCGGGATGGATGAACGGATTTGGCTGCTGACAGCAAATTCAGTCGAGTCTACGAGGAACTGAATCTTTATGGTGTCATCGGAAAGTCTAAAAGCATATGAGACAAAATGAAAAGAACCTAAAAAAAAAGTCTGCACGTGTTTTTAATGTGTCTTTAATGTTTTCTTCACAGTTTTGCAATAGAGTCAGTTTCAGGTAGTAAAGGGCAGCTCGTTGAGCAGCAGTCGAAACACAGTAAAGACGAGTGAGATGAGCAAATATGCAAAGTATTGTGTGCAGAAGCAGGCGTGAGAACACACACATATGCAGCATTGTGCTTTGTGGTGTATGTCTTCCTGCTAAATGTCACTAAAATTGATGTGAGCATCTGCCCTGCTCCTCTGTCCTCTGCCTCCCTTTGCTCCTCCTCTGCGCCTGCCTTCCCTCTGTGACCCCGTGACTCCCCCTCTCCCTCTGGATGGACTCTCCTACCTGCCTCCTCTCCTTCCCACCCTGCCTTTGCGCTGAGTAAGATACACATTTTTCTTTCTATTTGTCTCCTCTCCCTCCCATCTCTTGTCTATGTCTCTTGCTTCTCTACACATCCAGTGGAGAGGACTAGCTGCCAAGATAGGCCTGGTAGGTGGTTTCAAAAAACAATGGAGGTATCATACCTAATGAAACTTGAAAGAAAGTGAGTTCATCCTCTCAAACTGCCTTCAGCATGATGCCCGTGGCTCTCTTTCCATTTTACTCTCCATCATCCACTTAAGCCTTCATAATCTGTCCATACATCAGTGATAATGCCCTCATTTCCTTCCTTGACTTAAGTCCATTTTCAAAGTATATCAGTTCCATTTGATGACCTTGCAGCCTGACTTCTCCATATCATGTGCGCATATTGTGCATTGATGATAACGCAGGCCTTATACTCCTCTTCATCATCCTTGCTTCATTTCAAAAATTACTTTGAGGCTGACTGAAGCGAGGCTGTCTTCTGCTTCATTTGGCAAGCACTCATTTTAATGTCCCCATCGTGTATGTGAAGCAGCAGAAGGGTGACTGTGGGTAAAAGTGACAAAGGAGACTCGCTAAGGCACTGTACAGAAATTACTGGCAATGGAGGGGGGGGGATGTACTTCAATAGTTATTTATTGCACCACTGTACTCACCGGCTACTTTATTAGGTACTCCTAATAACAGTTCGGGCTGGTGGTGGCGATTCCTAGCACACTTTGGGCCTTTAGTACCAACTGGGGACTGCAGCCTACCTGAGCATCAGTATCAAGGTGTGCCTACATCAAATTGTTACCTACATCATTTGTAAATAAAGCTCATCTCCCGTTCCGCTGTCGTAATTCTTAAACAGTGCCTAAACTGCTTTTCTCCGAGAAGTAGTCCTAAATATGTTCGTTTGGGTAGAATTTTCCACCTCCTTCAGGAATTTCAAAGGTGTTTCATCAAAGTGTTGTTTTGAAAGATGAATTTGGTTTTGCATTTGCTGTCAGGTTTTTAAATATCATCACTGTGACAATATGCAGGTGCCATGACTGACCTGTGCTTTCAGAAAGTCAACATTTTGCCATGACTGTCCCTCTTCTGTTTATCAAACAGAAGAATCATCATTCAAATAATCAGCAAAAGATGGGTTTTCCTGCTTCATAGCCTAATGCATAATGCAAATACTTGGCCGGGAAACCTCATCAAAAGACTTGGATTGGACCATAATCACTACAAACTTTCCAGTACTTTTTTTTTTTCTTTTGGAAGGCACACCAATCCATCACTCCAGGGCTCACCACGGATGAGAAAGTCATCCTTCTTTTTAAATCCAAACTTATCACCATCATACATTGAGCTGAAAATTATTTCAGGGTTCTCTGTAGAAAGCTCAGCCGCCTCGTAATGCTCTGATAGACACTCTTTTAACACACTTGAATTCCTCTCTCCGTCTCCCAGGGCCACCAGAAGTCACAGTCTGCTAAAGCCAAGAAGGCCAGTGCAGGGGACGGCAAAGGCACCCTGACTAGGATCTTCAAAATGGTAAAAAGAAAAAAAGAAATCACAGCCACTTTCTTTTATTTCTCCACACCGATTTTCTTTGCTAGAAAATGTCCTTTCCTCTAATCCCTTTCCTGCCTTGTTTTCTTTTCTGCCACAGTGATAATATCAGCAGCAGAGTGAGTAACTGATACTCAGTGGAGGGATACTTGAGTTTGATTCACTGCTCATTTGTTCAGCATTGATATGCTTGGAAGGCATCGTAATGGCATTACTAAAGCAGGCAGCAGCAGAATAATAAGAGGCTTTTAGACACAAGATTGCTCATCATGCACGCTACAAGCTTCACGCCAGCACTGATACAATCATTATGAAGATGGTAGATCCACTTTGGATAAGGGCTCACTGGGACTGGGGCTACCACACTGTACCTGCTTTACAGGGAGGGCGCAACTGCTTATAACCCTTATTTTGCTCTATCAGAATAAGATTGGTGTTAATTGTGTGCAGGATGTTGGCTGAATGTAAAATAAACCTTAGAGATGCTTGTGTGGGAAAATCACAGCAGATCAACCCCCCCCCCCCTCCTGGACCAACAACCAGGCCCCATTCACTCACCTTTCTTCTCCATTCTGATGCTCACTTTGAACATCAGCAGGTCGTCTCGACCATGTTGCTTAGATGCACTGAGATGCTGGCGTGTGATTGGCTGATTGGACATTCGCTCTAACAAACAATTTCACAAATGTACCTAAAAGAAAAGTGTGGTGCGCGTACACAGCATTTGTCAGCCTGTTTTATTTTGCATTTTATTTGTTAGTTTGCATGCTTTTAATTACATTACTCAAGGTATTCATATATTTATGTGTTTGGTTTTTTTGTTTTTGCATTTTCCACATTTTTACCTTACCAAATGTCTTTATTTATATGTTTGCAAGGTGACAGTGTTTGATTGGTTAAATTTTTTTGCCTGTTGGATGATATAAGAGAGCACAGAAATGTACCGCTGTGGGCAGTTTTGCAGCAAAAAAAAGAAAAAGGAAAGGCGCAAGTTTCACATTCGGCCTTCACCAGTGCTTGCTCCAGGCTGCCGCATTCACAGCTGCTCGAGTGTGTCTTGAAGAGGAGTGTCGTTCTTCGTGCTCTGCTAGTTATTTCCTGACAGGATTTAATTAGCCACCTACTCTTGTATGTACCTTAGATTGTTATTTAGTTTAGCGATTACTGAAGGTGGAGAGATATCCAAATTTCCCCTGGGCTGCATCCTCGTTCGTAGTGCTAAGTTGTTGTCAGTGAGCTACAGGAGAGCAAATAGCTCGCGAGGTGATGCCCTCCTGGGATGCTCCATTTGAGTCCTCCTGGTAAGGCTGATTATTGTTGAGTTAGTGTTGTCACACCATCGTTTCTATTTCTTCCACACATAAATTCCAGCACGAGCCAAATGGGAGTGAGATAAAGTCATATTCATTTTTTAATTAAAGCTTCACACGTCCTCTCTGTTCATTTTTAAGCCTGAGCAGCGTTACTCTCTTTCAGGACAGATATTGGGTTTCGTGTGAAATGGCCAGAGCAGTCTGCCGCCCCCCTTTTATGAATAAAAAGCCTTGTACAATACGGATTATCTCTTCGTGCAGTCCATAAAGATTTGTCTCATTTGAATAATCTTTATTCCTTCTTGTCTGCTTGCTTTTTCTGGTAGAATACAAGGCATGAGTGAGAATAAGTGAGATAGGGATAGGGGGAAAAAAAATCAATGAAGTCTCTGAAAAGAGAGAGCTCAGAGATAAAAAAAAAAAAATAGCCTGCCTGCTCCCCTTTTGATTTCATTTCTTTGTACCCTTGGTAGAAATAGTCTTTTACACATATGTATCACTCAGGCCCACATACCATAGCCCCATTCACGCAGGCCTAGAGACTGGTCAGTGATCTCCCCACCCCACCCAGGGTAACCACCAGTTGCTAGGGAAATCCTGAATGGTTGAAGAGTGTTTGCTGGCAGTCGCTAGGTGAAACTGGCCACAAAGAGGTAGAATATGCTGCACCAAAAACCTCCTTGTCATTGCTTTGGTCATTAGCAGGTTGCCGCAGTCGCCCATTGACGCTGACATCTCCAGACCCAAACTGGAAAAGGAAAATGTTTGCCTTCAAACTAAAAGTTGCTTCTTCTGAAATGTGCCAGTAGCAGCGGTAAGTTGCAGCTTTTACTTTGAAGTCGAGCATCCTGCTTTTCTGTTTTGCATTGCATGAGGAGGCTTTTGGTGGCGTGTCCTCCTCCTGACCGATTTCACCCAGCGGCAGCCGGGAGGGAAAGCATCATTTTTCCCAGCTATCCGAGGTTTCCAGGGGGTCGCTGACTGCTCTCTAGGCTTGCATGACTGAGGCCTATCCTGCTCATTTCTCACATTAAATGATTACTTGGACTTATTAATGTTAAGTTCATTGTTCAGCTTGAGAACGATAAAAAGTCAGAGGGTTAGTTAATTTGTTGATGCGTGCCAATTTCAGGCTTAATGAAAAGCTAATGAAACCTGATTATAAAATGTATTCAGAGGAGAAATGGCAGCTTATCCTTTCAACAGGCTGATGCTTGATGATGACGGTCACTGAAAGTGAAGGCTGTTTAGCATTCAGAAGTTATTAGCTAAATTACCTATTGCTGAATTTGTCTGCAAAGTGCCTGAGCGAACACTAATTACACACTGTGCAAAAGGACCAATGGGCTGCCTCTCGATGCTGAAGCCAACATGTCGCATACACATATTCATCACTTGTGTCTTGTGTTGTCATGCAGGGAAGCAGGAGTGCTTCTCCAGCCAAACGCTGAGGTCCCAACAGCACGAGGGAAGACGTTCAAGAGCATGGGGGGGTGAAAAAAAGAGGAAGAAACGGAGGAAATCTTGTCATCCCTTAGACTCACCTTCCCCTCTCCCTCTGTTAACACTGTAATGCTCACTAAATCCCTCATTTCTCTTGTTCCCACCCCCACTCTTTTGGCTGGTAGATAGCGACACAATCTGTCTCCTCCCTCCTCTCCCTGCATCATCATCATCATCATCATCACCGGTGTGAACTGTGTGCCCACGTTGATCCTGAAGCCGCTCACATGTGCAGCCTGAATGCCCCCCCCCCCACACCCCTCCACGCCCCCCACCTCTCTTGATACACGTGTGTTTGAGTTTCTGTGGACGTCTTTGGTGGGTTTATTTTGTCTAACAAACGGTGGCTGAACGGAAGCAGAGCCGGAGCAGCTGAAGGTTAGGGCCGGTGCAAGTCTGACTTGACCGTCATTGCCGTCTGCCGACTGGGTGAAAAGACCGGGTCTCTTCTGTTTTAGAAAAGAGCGGGTTTTCTGTCTTGTCACGCTGTCTACGTCACGTTCTCCAAACCCTTTTCTGTGCACCCATTTGTGATATTTAACAGGTTTTAGATCCTTATTAAACGTTTTGCTAACATCCTCCTTTAGTTAAGCGTCCTGTCTTCAGTGTTGATCTGTGTTATTGTAGGGCCTAAGGTTGGCTGTGGGTTTTGTTGTGAAAGTTTCTAAATTTTCTAATTTTCTCCTGTAGTCACTGAAAAAAAGGAATATTTCTTTTTCAGTCTATGAGATAATGACTAATTTATCTTTCCGCGCATAACTTGAGAGTCTCATAGCGCAGTTTTCCACTTTTTTAAACCTCTGAATCTGAGCAGCGATGCCACATTCAGATCTTTCCTCGGTGCTTTAGTCTATTGTAGGTCTCCATTTTTCTCACTGTGTCTTGCTCGGCACACATAAAAAAAAAGCTCTAGCTCAACAACAAGTGCCTTTCCTCCTGACTACCAAATACACTGTGCTGTTTTTTCTCCTTCTTGTGGATAATAGGAAAAAAAAACAAACACAATTTCAAAAGGTGCTCTGTAACTAACTTTGTAATGACACATTGTAAGGTGTTTTTTGAGAATGTGCAAGTTTTCTGTAAAAAAAGAAAGAAAAAAAAAGACGTTAGTCCAGCAGCAGCAGTTGTGCTGTTCCAGCCATCCTCCAGAAGCAGCCATGTGTGATTTGTAGCCTTCAGCCCTCCACCGTTTGTGTGTGCTTGATCCCTCTGAGTGCTGTGTGTTGTTTCTCTTTTTTCCGAATGGACCCTGGGAATGAATGCGCTGTAAACTTCCTCCTCATTATTGTATGTGTAATAAAACATGACCAGCCACTTAACTGAGAATAAAACATTAAAATATACATATACAAAACCGGCTCTACTCACTGCATTGTGTCTTTTTTTTTTTTTTTTTTTTAAACCCACCACAGTGAAGGGAAGTGATATAACAGGTCACGGCAAACAAAAGCATGAGTCCTTTTTTATTTTTTCATTAAGCCTGAATTCATGATTCACTGGGTAATCACTATTTGGGCCAAGCTTTCCAAGCTCATGACCAGAGCAGATGGAGTACCTACTCGCTATTCTGGCTCGTGTGTAATCACACAGTATATTCAGTTTCATGTGATGCTGAAATGACTAAAGTACAAAAGCTGGCTGCAGTATTGAAAATATGAATGCATTTCCCCAAGAGGATCTTTTTTACTACAGCTTTCATAATTAAAGCAGATAAATAAACTCCTCTAAACATGTATTTTTTTCCCTGTCCTTTTCCACATAATTCTTGTAGTAATTATGGAAACATGAATCAGAGGCCATGAAAACACCAGTCATGTACCAGCTATATGAGTTCTACTGTGAACCTGGTAGAACAAAACAAAAAAAATGTAGCACAGTAAAAGGGGAAGAATGGAAAAACATGGATGTGTCCGTTTTACCTGAAGATCTAGCGAGACACCAAGGCTTTAATAAAAGTATTGCATCAACTGTTTTGGAATTACAACCTACATACATACATAGTCCCCCATTTTCAGATACTCCAGAGTAACAGGACAATCTGACACCATTTTAAATATGAGGATTGTTTTTAGCACTGGGATGAAAATCCTTTGCTGTTTCTCCTCGAGATGGTGAAAGCCTGCGCTTCAGTCGCATCTTGATTGATTTAAAATCCACTGTTGTGATGTGCAGGCGAAAAACTACAAAAAGTTGTGTCTTTGTCTGATAAATTAGACCTAACTGTAGATCAGGTCAGCAATTGCGTTGGTCAGCTATGAAAACTGGGCCAGGAGTTTCTATGTCCACATCACAAGCTCACCAAGACCTAAACTCTGCTCCCAGTGAGGTAGATTATCTCCTCAATAGTTTTACCTCCGCACCACGTACAACTCCACATACTGTGGCTCCTCTGACAAGGAAAGCCTCAAACCTGAAGTGTCTGACTCTGTGGTATAATTCACAAACGCGCAGCTTAATGCAGATAGAAGTTGGAGATGAAATGGTGTCTGACTAACTTAAAAGATCTTCATCTAGCCTGGAAAAAGAGTTTGCTGCTCTATAAAAAAGCCCTCCGTAAAGCCAGGACATCTTACTATTCATCATTATTTGAAGAAAATAAGAACAACCCTAGGTTTCTTTTCAGCACTGTAGCCAGGCTGACAAAGAGTCAGAGCTCTGTAGAGCCGAGTATTCCTTTCACTTTAACCAGTAATGACTTCATGGATTTCTTTACAAATAAAAATTTAACCATTAGAGGAAAAATTATTTAAAACCATCTCAGAGAATTATCTTCATGTTCAGCTGCTTTGAGCGCTGCTGGTATTTGTTTAGACTCTTTTGCTCCAGTCGATCTTTCTGAGTTAACTTCAATAGTTACTTCCTCCAAACCATCAACATGTTTATTAGATCCCATTCCTACCAGACTGTTCAAAGACGTTTTTCGATTGATTGATGCTTCAATCTTAAAAATGATCAATCTTTCCTTATTAGCTGGCTACGTACCACAGACCTTCAAGATGGCTGTAATTAAACCATTACTTAAAAAGCCATCACTTGACCCAGCTGTCTTAGCTAATTATAGGCCAATCTGTAAACTTCCTTTTCTCTCCAAAATTCTTGAAAGAGTAGTTGTAAAACAGCTAACTGATCATCT
>VUQK01043884.1:20375-31447 GCA_015106715.1 Bujurquina vittata
GTACATTCATAATTTTGAAACTGAATCAGACCTACACCCACATGAATACATTGTATCAATAGTTTAAGCAAAATAATAATAAAAATGAAAGAAATGAACAAATCCAAGAGATTAAATAAACTGAAATAAATCAGCCACTCAAAATGAAATCAACAGGATGAAACCTTTGAAGCTAATGAAACACCAGTATCCAGTACAGCTCGGCAGATTTCACTCTATCTAGTATGGCTGCTCCTTTTCGCTCTCTGCCATGTCTATGAGGTTAATAATGATGTTAACAGCAAACACAGGCATGCCAATGAAAATGTAAACCTGCATGTTGACAGGACAATTAACACAATCGTATAATCCCACTGATAAAAACCACTCGTACAAAACCCCTTTATTAGTATGAAACAGTCACATCCACCAGGACCTAATTTACATCTAGGTCACATACTGTGAGTCGGTCAGGTTAAAAACCTGTTTAGTACACCAAAACACAACAAGGTCTCCAATAAGCAACAGCACACCATGTATCCCTGGGTTTTTAACAGCTACATCGTTTTTGCTCAAGCTACATTCAACGAAGAGAGTTGCTACAGCATTTCCAACTGATATAACTACAACCTGCTTCAAGTGATGGGAGTGAAGATAATGACTTGTGTGCAAGAACTGCTGATTATGAAAAGCAAAAATGGAAAACTCTGCAAAGTGACACTGATCTGTGGTGCAAACACTGAGGCTGCGCAACTTTCCCGAGTTAGCGGGATTCAGAGCTTGATATATTTTTGTTACTGTACACGTTTGCTTTGGTTGGCTGGTTAGTGTGATGGGGAAACACAGCGTAGTTTGTTATTTTGGACTTGGCTGTTCCTGCATGTCAGTGCCATACAGTCAATAAATAATGCTTGATGCTGTCGCTACAAAGTATACAGTCCCTGGAGAACAATGGCTCTTTTATGCTTATCAGGCTGGTTTTATATTGACTCAGCAATAAAAGTTGTCTGATATACTCAATTAGTTTTTAGCATGGGTGTTCTGTTGACCAAAAACATCTGGAACAAGTTTAAAAACAGCTAAATATGGTAACATAACACAGTTGACACCTTTTGTGGTTAACCCAGAACGATTAAAAACTGTGAAAAATACATTTTATTTCTGCCACGAATACAATTATGTATTGAAACAGACACTGTCTTGATTAAAAACATAGCGTACTGTCTGCATTGCAGCTTTTTAATTCAAAATATGTTATTAAAAAAAAAGACACATAGCTCCTTTTACCCCACACAAGCATGCTAAAACAACAAAAGGCCAATATTTTAACATTCTGCTTTTGTAAAACTTCCAAATAGAAGTAGCACTTGATCTTTGATCCAGCAAACCGTACATACACTATGTTACAAAGAGGTGATAAAAAGATCACTTCTGTCCCCATGCGTCAATCAGTTTGTGAGCGTGAGACATCTCAATCTGTCGCAGAAAGACAATTATAAACAACCAAACGAAAAAAAGGCCTCTGGGGTTTATGATCACATGCCTACAGCCCTCTATAAAAAGTCAGATGATTCTAGCCCCAGTTCAGGAGAGACAAAGCAGGATGTGCAGCCTGTCTGGAGCCGCCAGGGGGAGGAAAACATCTACAATCAGAAGTATAACTGCAATCACGCATACCAGAACAAAATCTTCCTAGAAAGCACATGAATAAAATGAATGTATGCGAAAGCAAACCTTTCTGTGATGTGACCTTTGGTTTTTACTTGTTTGGCTTTGATTACACTGATGATTCATTTTCCTGTTACTGTTAATATAACTACTGGATATTATCCGATTTTAAACGATGTGTCTTAATGCACGTGGCATGTGCTAAATAAAGTAAATCTGAATGAGTGTGATGCATGGCCAGCTTTAGCAGTGTAATATCTAACAAATGCTTATGATTATTGCCATAAATGAAGGTGTTAGCGGGACACTTTTCCAGTTTGTTTTACTGCCGATGTTCATGAAAAAAACAAAACAAACGTCTCATACTAAGATTATTTCATACACAAACAAAAGTTTTTTAACTGATACATAGAAAACACCTGCTTTGTTTAAAAGGCCAATGGTCTTAAAAAAAACAAAAAACAAGGAAGGGTGATAGCCAGTCCAAAAATAAGGCCAGCTAAATTGCATAGAACTTCAGTAGTGCACTGATGCATCAAAAGGCTGTGCTCCTTTCCTCTGTCAGCTTTGGCAAACCCTGCAGAGTTCCCTCAGAAACCACCAGAACCCCAACGCCATTTGTCTCCACTTCCTTTTATCTCTCCAGCAGAAGACACTTAAAATCCCTACAGTTTAATTTGGATTGCAAATACCCCAGCTGGACTCAAATAATATAATAAAGTATTTAAATTAAGGAGAAACAACTTTTTGGAATCTAAAATGAATTAAAAAAAATGTAAAAGATGGATATATTTTTGGTGAACAATAATGTATCTGTTGTTGACTAAGCAAGGAGCACAATATGTACTGTTTTTAATTCCTTTAGAAAAAAAGGATCTTAATAGGGTAGAAAAACTTCTCATCCCATTTAAAATATTTGTTTTATTTCTCCCAAAAATCATTTGAAGTTCTGGACGAGGATTCAACGAGGCAGCAGTGAGAAAGAGAGCACAGCATAGTTTAAATATGCCCTCTTTTTCTCTTTGCAAAGCAAAGAAATTCCTCCACCACCACTTTCTAAACAACAGAAATAGTATGAAAGCACCAGTTCTGGGCCTGCACCAGTGAGCATGACCAGCAGAACTTTAATTAATATGTCAGACAGACCCAGATTTAGAGTGGTCCACTTCTCTAGCGGGCCTTTAAATCCTGTGATAACCAGGGGCAGAAAGGGGGCGATGGGACAAAGCCCGGCAATGTAGTCATCAACTAACGGGAACTTCAGCTTCTGCGTCCTTGTCTGAAATCTCATCCTGGATTTCGTCTGTGTTCCCTGAGTCGCTGCTGGCCACAGAGCTGAAAGAGGGAGAGTTCCTGCCACCTTTAATCATCCGCCGACACGTCTCCATCTGCACATCAAGGCCTCTCTTCATGCTGCACATCTCCATGTACTCATGCAGATGTCGGTTCATGTCACTCTTTGCTGTGGCCAGTTCCATCTGAAAGGATAATTAAAGAATTCAACAGAGAGAAGACAGTAGGATATCATCCAGTAAGATAGTACGGACAAAGACAAAGGGTAGGCAGGTACCATCTTGGATTAGTGTGTTAAAATGCTAAACTTTGCTAACAACTTTAAGGGAAATACAATTAAGAATATAACATTTCTTCTGGTAGTTATGCAACAGGGAAAAAAGCACTGCAGTTCATTCTAAGGCAGACCTCAGTGTAAGATGATTGACCCAGCACGCTTGGCCAGACATCTAAAGTTCCACATCATACAAAACATTTTCACCCAGTTTCTTTACCTCCTTTTACCTTAATCATAAGATGTGAGCACCGTAAGTTTACAACTGTCTGGTAGGTTTGTCTTGTAAATGAATAATCAAAGCGAAAGGAGCCTGTGCACTTTACTGTTGGACTCATCAGGCATACTATTCATTTGATTTATTAAACTTATTGTGGAAATGCCCACTGTATCACTAAGTTAGATTCATTCTCCGGGAATCCTGAATGTTTGAGACATTTGGTGCCACTGCATCTAGTATATGCTGAGATATGTCACAGGATATGCGAACATGTTGACCTGCAGATAGCACTAAAAGAAAAGTGAGAGGATAAGCAAATTCTTTATGAGTCATCTTCTGGCTGTAGAAAAAGGGTACGGCAATTTACTGAGTAGTTGGTTAAAATTTAGACTCTGGGCAGTGATCACTTTATGAAACAAAGGGCTCCAGGGCTCAAGGCCAAGAAACCCAGAGAGAGAACAAGAGTGACACACAAAAAACCACCACCATGTCTGCATGGTGTGTGGTAGTTTTTGTGTATATGTTGCATCAACTTAAAAAAACCTTTTTGTATATTTTTAAGATAATCTAAAAGAGCCTGAGCAACATTTGTGTTTGATTTTTTTTTTTGACATTTTTGTCTCTTTGTGCTTTGTTTGTTTTTACATACAAAAAACACATGTAGGTCTGACTACCTCAATCTGGCCGATGGTCTCCTGGTACTCCTGCTCTCTGGTCTTAAATAGTGACTCTGTTTCATCAATGAGGCTGCCAAGACTTCCATCCTGGGAGTCCTTAGAGAGCACACACAGAAACCTCATTCATCATGCATGAGTAAATGTCTTACACAGCACCCACAGCAATGATCTACACTGTGAACTGCATGAGTTTAAAAACCCTAAGCTGTCAAATCATCTTGATGCACACAGGACTCACTGGATCTGGAGCTTCGTTGCTGCCCTCACAGGGGCAGGTGGCTGTGCAGGTGGGCGCAGCAACGGCGTATGGCATGTTGTAGTTTGCGAAGTCCTCCCACAGCAATAGAGTCTCTTCGTTTTCCTCCCACGTCAGACTGTCGCAGTCGTCGTCGATTTCAAATGTCTCCCGCCTGGCAACAAAGGAGTTATCTGAACAATGTCTGTGTAGGACAAGGTCAGAGAATGGAAAGGAAAAGGAAGGGAAAGAGGGAGGAAAGCAAGGACAAGTATAACAGCCACCAGATTCAGCAATGGTCATAGGAAACAAAAGAAATGCTCTTAGAGTAGACAAAAAGGAAAGTGGAGGAAAAACAAAAGCAGTTAAGGAAACAGCCAGAATCTGTAATGTCTGTATTAGTATTTTAAGTGTTAGTGACAAGTACATGGCTACATATTTATATCTGTTGAGTATTGCTGAATGAGCATGGTGTCTGTTAGCTGCAACACTGCAAACACCAGAGGGAGATGAAGGAACACGCAGGAAACTGCTGTGCTGGCATGCTGTAAACGCTGAGCCCATTCAGTCTGATTCAAAATAAAACACCAGCTTTATTTTGGTGTATGTGCATCTCTGCAACATGTATTCGTGCAAAGCGCCACTTACAGTTGATTAAGCATGCGTTTCATTTCATCCGTGATGTTGAGCGACCCGGGGACCTCCTCCTCTGAAGTGCTTGGCTCGGCATCCATCTCTGAATTCTCCTCATCAGACACGACTTTACGCTCTTTTCTCTTGCAGCAGGCCACGGCACCCTGAAAACACAAAGATGATTTGCATCTACCGAGAACCTAATAAGTCTTGTGACTAAATGTAATTTTAGCAATTTAGGCGAGCATACAGCGGTCTGTCAAATACTGAACAAGATGTTTGATGTTTTGGCTCATCCTCAGTCATCACCCTGCACCGTTCAGACCCCAGGAATACAAATGTATAATTAAAGCTAACACACAGCCAACTAGAACAACGTAAAAATTGATTTAAGATAAAAACAAAAGAACAGCCTGCTGTTTTGCATGTGTGCATCTATCTCCGTGTCTAAGCACTGTACAAACATCTGTACATGTTTTACTTTGAGAGCAGGCCTCATAAAATTATTGACAGATCAATATTTATTGGCTTACAAAAAGTGTAAATCGACAAATTTCACTGACGGTAGGACCACATAATAACATGAGACACATGAGAAGCCACCAGCTTGATTTCGAGTTTAAACTTGGGCTTCAGCCAGCAATGTCGGCGCAATGTGATAACTTCATGTGCAGCGAAGAGTTGTCACATCAGCATTTTGTGTTTTTTATGTGTGTGTGTGTGCATTCTGTATGTAAGCTTCACTACTGTAAGTTCTCTGCCTGTCTATATTTACATGTTTGCATTTCAGTGTTTGTGAACATGCTGCTATGGACTCTTGCACATTTGCAGGGGGGTCACTCAGTGCATGATCAGCTGGTGATGAAAGCAACAAAGTCACCACACAGCAAGCGGCTGGCAGATTTGATTTCATTAGCGCTGAACGTCTACTTCACAAAAGAGTTTAGGTTCTTGCTGCACTTACAATCAGCTCGCCTGACAAACTGTGAAAGAGCACATGAATTCAGCGTGGATGGATACTTGCCTTCTCAGGGAGTGATCTGGCGGGACTGACATTGAACATTTTCGACATGTCCTCTGAGTTGCGTTGCTGAGCCACATCGCACAGCTTGGCCGTGATGTCAATCCGCCTGCAGATGTCCATGTCCACCCTCCTGGCTTTCTCCTGAATCTTGGAGTCCAGGTCGGACATTTGCTGCATGAAGACAGACAGCGTCCTTAGATGATGTTCAATCCATGCACTACATTTTCAGCTGGTGTTCAATTACTTCCCACGTGTCCATGGTGATTTTACCCACACCCACATAATGCTGTTTAAGTTCTTCATCATATTTTTCCTTGTTGTCTAAATATTAACCCAAAAAAAAGTTAGTGCATTCATCAGTTCTAAAACTAGTCTTTTGCATCATTATTTTCTCATTATAATAAATATGCAAATTATGGTTTTATAAGTATGCAGAGGCAGATATGGAGCATGGAAATATGTCACGTCCTGGACACAATGGAAGCTGTAACCACCCAGCCACTTCCCTTTCTGCACAATTCCATCGAGAGGCATATCTAGACCCACCAAACACAGGTTGTCTAACCACTATAAGGCTTTAACTGATCTATGCCGCCTAAAAGATTCTCTTGATTACTTACCCGTCTCTTAATTCAAAGGGTGCAATGTGAAGCACATGAAAAGGGGTGAAGAATTGAATAAAATGAATAAAAAAGTAAACAGAAGAAGGCTAAATAACAGTAATTTTCCAAACAAAAACAGCGTCTGGATATATTTATCCCTGACTGGGGCTGCTGCAGCATATCAGTCCAGATATTCCAGGGAACATTACAGTGCTGCACACAACAGGAAGTGCTCTGTATCTACAGCTGCTATTTGAGCTTTTTAAATGAATGCCTGTCTTGGGAGTGTGTGTGTGTGTGTGTGTGTGTACATATATATATATATATATATATATATATATATTTTTTCCCTGCAAATCTGGAACACTAACATGACTGCTTTCAGTTTGGGGGCTGACACAGTGAAAAGAATACTGATGATGACATCACCCTCTGTGCTAAACAAACACTTACATCGCTCATCAGACTCTTGAAGACCACAAGTTCAGCCTTCAGTCGGTCCACCTTCTCATTCAGATCATCCTGGATCTCTGCTGACTCCTGGACGCTCTGAAGAGGATGTCGCAGTGAATGAAACAACACCCAACATAACAGGAGAAAATGGAACATGCTTAAACACCCGTGAGCAACTATCTCTGCTCACTGCTGTTTGTGAAACAAAACTGCATATCAGAGTTCAATAACCATTTATGAACACACAAAAACATTTATAATACTCATTTGGGTAGATGCAAGATGGCCAAGTTTACATTCTTGAATCTAAGCAAATAAAACTTATCTTGTTAAACTGTTTTACATTATCATATTGGTTACTGTTTAGATTCCTTTTCATATTTACAATGTGCAAACATCAGCTTTCACTTGAAGTACTTAGCTTTTTAGGCCTTGTAGCTACAGTAGATAAGAGAAAGGATGGGACCTAAATAAACTGGCTAATAATTTAGGAAAGTTCTTTCCAAGACTCAGTTAAAGAGATTGACAGCACTCTCCTGTCTTTATGGTAAATACAGACCTACAGGCAGCAACTGCTTAGCATAATTTTCTGGCTCCAAACAAAAACACGAATGTACTGTACCAACAATCACCACAAAGTTAGTTAATTCTGGTCTTTATGCACCGGACTACTATTTCCCAGTCTTGACCTCACTGTAGTGTTTTCAGACAGAGCACATAGTGTGGGAGTAGTATAATTTTTATTTTTCATCTAACTCTCAGCAAGAAAGTGAATTACAGCATTTTCCAAAATGCCAGACTATCCATTTAAACTCTACACTGGTAGTTTCACCTGTTTTTGAACATCATATTCACTGGCCAGCCTCATATTTGTTATTTTTAATAGTACTTTTCCTAAAAATCTCACAAAACATACATTTTTCACCCACAAAGATGACTGTTTAGCAAGTAGAATTGTTAAGTTTAAAATTTAAGCCTATCTTAATTTAACTGAACATCAGAGGAGTACCAGCTTTTGCTTCTGTGTTGCACACAGCCCTCTGGCACTGGGCCCTGAACAATAAACGGCTCTTTACGATTAATTTACTATCTTTGCAGAAATTCCCACTTCTTATACATACAATACATTTGCCTGTGTGCTCTAAAAGGTTAAAGCCCCTATGGGGATGGCACTCCACCTCTGTATCTGGGGTTTTGCTGACCCAGAGTCCAAGACCAACACACATGCTATCACCGATTGATTTGCGCAAAAGCAGAAAAAGGCAATGGATGCCAGCTGGATGATGCACTAATAGCAGCTAGGATGCTTTATGTGTTGTGGTCGCGATAGAGCCTCAAGGTGTGATACTTTAAATTCATTTTACCTCTATATCTATTTCCTTTCACAGGCTCTGAGCAGAAATATAATGGCAGAGTGCTGGCGATATCTGATGTTCATATCTATATCAAGGCCAGCAGACTCCTCTTGATGGGTTTGCAATAAGGCTTTTTCAAATCTGACAACCAAACATCCTCCTGGTTGTAGCTGCTTCTATTCCAACTCTGCTGAGCCCACACAATGTAAAACAAGAATTGAACTACATGTTTATGCATGTGTCATAGCAGTAATTTTGCAAATGCATGCATACACACACTTTCCTTCAGATTATATTATGTAGTCTGTGTCTGCATGCAATAGATTGCATTCATCAGTATGTTAGCTGAATATATTTTATTTTTTGTGTGTTAGTGTTTTCCAACCTGCTGCAGGGATTCCACCTTGGACTCCAGTTGCTGTCGTTTGGACAGCTCCTCCTCCCATCTGCAACACAGAGCACAGAGGTGGGTCAGTTACTGTTGGGCCTGTCCCCTGGGGCGCAGCAGACAGGGTAATGGTACTTTTGTGGAGATAATACTCCCATCTCTGATTACAAAACGTCCTTGACAGAGTGGGGCCACACCCACAACCCACCATCCCACCACCCCATTTTCAATCTTTTGTCTCCTCCTTTGAACAGGTGTCTTCAATGAAGATAATAAGGAAGAATTGAGTTCCATCCTTTTACAAACACAACAAACACTGCTCATGAATAGTCTTTGAACCTTGATTGACTGCGGGGTGGAGTTTTTCCTACATGCTTCAATCATCAAGTCTGTGAAGTCCAAAATCTTTTTTTCAATTTGCAGCAAATAAATCTCTTATAGTTCTTGAAGCTATCAACACTTGCACAATGATGCTGCTGAAATTCCCAAATTTATTAAAGATAAGGTGGGCTGAATTTTTTACACCATACTCAAAAGACAGACAGATAAATCACACTTGCGCTTAAGAGACAAAAAATGCTAACTTGTTGATGTTTAGCAGGCATAAAAGAAGCTGAAACATTTCACTCGGCAACAACTTCATGGTCAAAGCATTTTCCTCCTGTCTGCCATCAATGACTTTGCAGTATTCAGTGGCAATAAATATACAAATGGATGCTCTACCAACACACCAACTGGCATTGCCATCTACAGAGTCACACCACCATTCCTGCTAAAAATAAACCACCAGGCCCTCCGATTAGCTGAAAGCTATGATTAGCACTGCAGGTCTTGCCTCCCTTCCTCTGTCTCTTTCTTCATATCACCCTTCTGCACCATGGCAGCTCCATATAAACAAAATTAGGATCCTGCTCAATTTGCAGTATGAAGCTATTACACAAAGCACAGGAGGCTCAGCCTACTGCATCAGTCAGTTCAGCATGCTACTAATACCTGCTCTTCTTGTGCCCCGGGATAAGGGATAACAGATATGCTGAGTCACAGATGCTTCCCAAAAGACACACACAATGAACAAGAAACTCATTCAGGAATATGAAGTGGCTGCACAGTATGAGACACTGTGGGCCACAGAAGAGGATAAAAACAGGAGGCAATTTCTGTGTGTTAGTGGGGGAATTTGGAGAGACTGAATGAACCAGTGGGAGGAGTGGTGTAAGTGGCACATGCCTGACCATGCATGCATGCCATACATACATGCATTCCTGTAAGGGAGAAGGCTGACATAAGATGACCACTGCTGAATTGTGGGTTAGCTCATCAATAGTCTTCACTGGAAGCACAAACCCAGCCAAAAGTCACAGCATGCGTCACTGGAGATTCACTTTCTCAACAAACTCAGCCTTGTTTCCATTCAGAACCCAATGAATGTACACTGTCTAATTAGAGAATATTCCTTGGCAGGGCGTGCCAGCCTACTCTGTGATTGAAGCCTTGTTCTTCTAAAAAATGCTGGCAGTGGAGCTTTCCTGTGTGCACAACACTCTGCCCGTCTGCCGCAGGACTCTGGCTAAGGTCACGCAGGTTCACAACTGCATCACATCCTCTGCAGACACAACACCTGCATTACTTGTGTTGTCACTTCCTGAATATATGCATGTATATGTATATATGCCACTTCCACTACAACCTTAACAGACTGGCATTGGCAAGGGAATGTACCAAACTGTACCAAACATTTTTTATATATATAAATGGAGTTACTGTAGCACCAACTGCTTCCACATTATTTGTAGACGTTACATATCACCAGTCCCTAAAAGTACATTAAACACCTCTGACCTCAGACACCACGTTTGTAACCATCTAGATAGAAATGACTAACCCAAACAAAGCTGACATTGCAGCAAAGTTACTTCATCTGGCCTGTCTGTGATAGCTGTGGCTCTGCTTTTTGTGTAGTTTTGGCGTGGCTTAGTCGAGATGAACACACCATAAGTCTCCTTACAAGGGCAAAGGCAGCAGGAGGGTTAGAGACTGTGTCATCTCATGCACATCTGTTTACTGTCAGACACAGCATCTGATATTTCTGCCTATTAAATCAAAAACTGTGACATTACAGATGTCTTTATTCTGCCTAAAAAGTCATCTTAAATTGTAGCTATTAATAAAAGCAATTTTATTTTTGCCATATTCTGCCAATATACCAATATATTCAAATACTTTAGATTGTGTGTGTATGTATATATATATATATATATATATATATATATA
>VUQK01043884.1:48219-60423 GCA_015106715.1 Bujurquina vittata
TTGGGGCCCTTTTTTTTTTTAGCGAGCACCCTTTTTTTAAAAAATGGGCGAACTATTTAAATCCACAATAATTTATAAAAATTCTTTTTTTTTTTTTTTTTTTTTTTTTTTTTTTGGTTGGGGGGTGGGGGGTTGTTGTTTTGTAATTCTAATTTAATCGGCCTGTAGTATATTTGCCAAATATTTCTGAAAAAGTATAAAGACACAGGTACAGATTCTCCATTTACAGTATCAGTGGAAAAACGACAGGTTAATTAGGTTAAATTTGAATTTAACGTTTTCTTACCTGTTAACAAATTTTTCTTTCTGAATTTCATTTATTGTATAGTTATATAATTAATCTTTTTTATTATAAGGTTTGCCCTGTATTAACTAGTCGCGCCTCATACATTACTTACTGATATTGCCGTTATATTATTATGTCATACATCATATTATTCTAGAGCCAGTGGAATTCTCAGGGTCATTATGGGAAAGTGTGATATTTTGGATAAAGCTTTGTTATGATACTGCATTTCTGAAACTGATAAAATGCCCCTCATGCGCAAACAAATCATAAAGGCCCAAACTGGAACATCTGAAAATATTTTGCACATGAAACAAAGACTTAAAGACACAGTTACAGGCAAAGAGCCAGCGGCACAAAAAAGTATGAAGTTTTAGCTGTATGTCACAGTATCCTACTACACTGATTAAGGTTTTTGGCTCAGACGCCCCCTACCGGGATGTTCCGTCCGTAGTACATGCTATTCTACACATAACTTGGCAACTTTGTCCAAGCCTCCAAATATTTCAAATTATAAATAAGTGCTGCACTTTTACAAGGAGAAATGTCACTGAAAATAGAAATGATAGAAGTCAAATATTTATTAATACATTTTTACAAATTATAGGTTTTATTTTAGTCAGGCAGTACATGGTCATCCATCTCAGACAGAAACACTTGGGGTCTTTTTACTTCACGTGTGTAGCTGCATCGTGAGGAGCAATCATGCCGAAATCAAAGAGGGACAAGAAGAGTGAGTAAAGCAAAGTAGAGATTTTAAGTGTACAAACATAACGGTGTCAGTAAAGTATTTCAAATGAGGCTTTATTTGTAAAACCTGTTTTTTAATAGAAAAAAAAGCTACCGAGAGTGAAGCTAACGTTAGCTTCACTGCCCCGGCATGGTTGCAGCGCTGGCTGCTCATTGATTTTTACACGTGTGTATGAAAACGGCTGGCTAAAATTTGTTCATCGTGAGTTATTCTCTTTATATCCCCTCAGTTTCATTAACGAAAACGGCCAAAAAGGGGCTGGAGACAAAACAGAAGTTGATCCAGGAGGTGAGTATTTTCGGGGCTGATGTCACCATCACAGTGTGGGTGCTCTCATTTCAGCTAAATCTGTTAAAGGTTAAAAAACCTAAACCACATTTTCTTCTTTAGGTGCGGGAATGTGTGGACACCTATAGAAACCTGTTCATATTCTCTGTGGCTAATATGAGGAATAACAAGCTGAAAGACATCCGGACAGCATGGAAACATAGCAGGTAATGGCATCTTACTGATCTTAAGGGTCAGTCCCTTTACAGTAGTTCTTGTGTGTGTGTGTGTGTGTTAAGTATTGGATTGCACTTGGTTCTCTACTTGGCATTGCCAGCTATAATGTTGGAGGGCTTTGAGAAAGTAGTAATTTTATGGACAATCTCAACTCTGAAAATCTCAGGATGTGTAAGGTGTAAATAAAATAGAATGAAGTGATTGGCAAATCTCATTAATCCAAATTTTTTAGAAAACATATCAAATGTTTAAGAAAAAATGTAGCTTATTTAAAATTTGATGACAGCAAAATGTCTCAATGATGGTAAATGGACTAATTTTTATATAACACTTTTCTTATATAATGATTTTCTACTCTATCTGAGCACTCAAAGCACTTATACAACACGTTTACATTCACCCATTAATAGAAGCACTTCCATGTGTAACTAAGCTACATGCTACATGTGCAACATTCACACACATTCATACTGCAACACTTGGTTGGGGTTCAGTATCTTTCCCAAGGATACTTTGGCATCCAGCCTGGAGCAGTCAGGAATCGAGCCGCCAACTATCCCAATAGTAGGTGACCTGCTCTACCCCCTGAGCCACAGCCACCCCTGCAGTGAACACAGTTCACTGTTCCATCCACAGATGCAGGTTAAAGTTTGATTATGCAAAGAAGAACCCTTATGTGAACGTGATCCAGAAATGCCACTGTCTTCTTTGGACCAAAGCTCATGTAAAATGGACTGAGGCAACATATGCTCCCATCCAGATGATGTCTTTTTCAGGGAAGTCCCTGAATATTTCAGAGAGACAATGTTAAACCACATACTGCATCTATTACAACAGCATGGCTTCATAATAGAAGAGTCTGGGTACTGAACTGGCTTGCCTGCAGTCCAGACCTTTCACCAGCTGAAAACATTTGGTGCACTTTGAAATGAGAAACACAACAATGGCCCAGGAGTGTTAGGATTTATATTAAGACAAGAATGGGTCAACATTCCTCTCCCAGAAGTCCAGCAGCTGGTCTCCTCAGTTCCCATTTTACACAGTGGTAAATGTCCTAATGTTTTTAAGACATGTTGCTGGCATCAAATTCAAAATTAGCTAATATTTTTCTTAAAAATACTGAATAGTTTTTATTTACATTTTACTAGTCCAGGAGTGGAGAGCCCATTCAAAAGTCAGCATCAAGTGATGGTTAATATTTGTGTATTGCAGTGTGCTAATGTGAACTGAAGTTCTCAAGAACATTAAAAATAAGTATTTGGAAAGACCCTAAGTTTATTCACCTGAGTAAATGATCTCATCTCTGTTCCACAGATTCTTCTTTGGCAAAAATAAAGTCATGATTGTTGCTTTGGGGAAACGAGATACAGATGAGTACAAAGATAATTTGCACAAGGTAAGCAAGGTCGTACAAATGGTGTCAAACATGAAAGTATGATGGCCATGATAAATACTGCTGAGACTTAAAGTGTTTATTAATTCTGATAATGTTCAGGTCAGCAAGCATCTACGTGGAGAAGTGGGTGTACTATTCACAAATAAAACAAAGGAGGAAGTACAAGAGTAAGGCTATGCTAAGTTCATCTTTGGTGCAGTGAATCCTCTATTATCTTCATTGAATCACTAAGCAATGTTCTTTAAATACAGGTATTTCAGCCATTTCAAAGAGATGGATTACGCTCGCTCAGGCAACCAGGCTCAGATGGATGTAACTCTGGATGAGGGACCCCTTGAACAGTTTACTCATTCAATGGAACCCCAATTGAGGCAATTAGGGCTTCCCACTGCTCTAAAGAAAGGTGAGATTAAAGAACTGCTCTGATGATAATATATGTATAGGAACACTTAGGAGTTTGACCAAAAAACATGGAAGTGCCTTTAACTGATTATCAGAGGTGATAATTAAATCGGCTAGTCAAGCCAGAGTTTCCCAGTGTGTTCACATAAAACAGGCAGTGTTTGTAGCATATGACCATTCACAAGCATAGGCAGGTATAGTGATAGCAGACTGGCATATTTTAAAAATGAAAAGCAAAAAACATTACAAAGATTTGAAGAGATTATGTATGAATATATGTGAGCTTTAAGTGCGGTGTTCAGTGACACTGTAAAAATGCTGAATATTTAGCCAGGCGGTAAAGCTGGCAAAAAAATAGACCTATGAGTATGAGGAATAAAGTTGCTCCTAAGAATCTTTAAGATGATCATCATGGAAAGAGACTTTTGATCTCTAAAAACGATTAGCCCTCTTATTTATGAACTGGAATTTTTAGGGAATGGTGACACATTTTCTGGAGATCTGATTTTGTGTGTTGATCTTGTATCTCTCGTATACCTTCTCCATGTTAGTTCCTAAGCTTAAGTTACCATGGTGAATATACCCCAAAATGAAGTGAAGTGCTGTTGTAGTGCAAAAAACTCAGCGTTAAATCTGACTTTAGATTGAGCCTCTAAAGCCCCTAATCCTGCTTCCATAGTATAGGTCTTAGATGAGTTTATAGACCCACTAGTTCCAGATCTTAGTCAGTACGACTTGATGTTCAGCTTTTAACTTATTGCTCTTATTGCAATTAAAAAGGACGATAAAGCAGAACATAGCGGGCCTACCTTCAGTTCCACCCCTTGCTCAGCAGATCTTCTCTCAAAACTGCAGAATGTTAACTGCAAGCCAAGGCGTCACAACTTCATTAACCAGTGGGAGATGTAGTGTAGCTACATCCATCTTTTATATACAATCCATGTAAGCAATATCAGGCTTCTGCTGCAAAGGAGGTACCAGTCAGCAGTCAATTAATGTGTCCTTTTTTAAGCATTTGAATTCACCAGACAACACAGCTTGCTGCAATGAAAATTTTAAATATGAAGCCACCAACTTTTATTGTGTGTTACAGGAGTGGTAACACTGCTGAAGGACTATGAAGTTTGTAAAGAGGGGGACACGCTAACTCCTGAGCAGGCTCGTATTCTGGTGAGATCTTTATTTTATGATTGCAAACATTGACACAGTCCTACACTGAAATTTATTTATTTTGACTGTTTTTTGTTTGGTTTTTTTTGGTCCACAGAAACTCTTTGGTATTGAGATGGCAGAATTCAAGGTGCAGATCAAATGTATGTGGAACTCAGAGACAGGCGAGCTTGAAAACTTTGCTGAAGAGGAGGAGTCCATGAAGGACGACGAAGATGATGATAAAGACGAGGATGACGATGCAGAATGAAATTGCTGTAAGGCGGGAGCTTGGAAACATCCATTTTAAAATCTTTTTTGCCAGCTTTCAAACGGAGAGGGACATTTAATTTACATTTCATCTTGACAGCCAGTGCAGCAGTCTGTAGTCTCTCGCATCCTTTTTATACCTACAACACACGAACTTCTGTCCTTCACCTTGAATTTTAGCTGTGGACACTGCAGACTGTAGTCAAAGGATTAAACACTTTTTCTTTCGAGTTCCCTCAGCACAATGAGGGATTGTTATTGCATACAAGTCCCTTTTGTTTCAAACAGCTATACACATCAGTATTCATTTTAAACCAACACTCATGAATAATATACATGTATGGGAAAATGTTTTGTTGATGTGACAGAATTGAATGCAGACTTGTGAAGAAGTTATTTTTCCATGAAAGAGTATTAAATTGTCATCTTTTATTTACATTAACAGTGAACTGCTCTTTGACAAAAACACAGGTGTACAGCCTATCTATTCAAAAGAAGAAAAATGATCACTGTAAAGTTAAATTTCTTAAACTGTGATGGCAAAGAAGGTCCTCATCTGAAGTAGCTCGGGCACTCGTGGGCTACGAGATCCCAGGCTTCTTTGAAGGCATCGACCACTCTCTGATCCAGAGGACCCTCTTCTGCAGCGGCCAAGTTCTGCTGAAGCTGCTCCATGCTCGACATGCCGATAATGACTCCATCTCCAAGATCACCCTGGATACACGAGTTAGAGAAAATTATGCTGCTGTAGTGTGGTTTTTATGAGCCTGTATATGGATAATAATAAGGCTGGTGCACATGCTATGACCAGCTTTACTAACCATTTAATATAAATACATAAAACAGGATTTAAACTGCTCAACTTCTGTTTGTGGAGGATTTGTTTCAATTAAAAAAAGGTGAATATGTGCATAGTTGATGATAGTAGATGCAGAATCTCCCATTTGGCTTGGTATTTACAGCTTTTTAATTTTGGTGGTATATCACAATATCTGTCAATTTATATACTTTGGGTAAAATGTTTTATACAAGGCTCCATATATTAGAGACCTTGGACAATACAAAAATGTGTGTTCTGATAGGGGTATCTCAAAGTTTTGAGGGCATTTCCACTGCAATAAAATACAGTTATGGTAATTTTTAAGACTGCTGGCAAAGGACTAAGAAAAAAAAGGCAGTACTTTAGTTGTGGAAAGATTTGTTGCTGGTACACCAAAGGTCACAATGATTCAGTGTAAGCTCATACTAGTTGGTTTTCAGGTTTCCAAGACCAGCAATATGAAATGCAACTTCTGTTTATTTTAAGAAAGGGTAGCATTAACCCTTACTCAGTAAATAATCATCATTATATCCAAAATAACATTTCCTCCATCTTATTGTATGTGGTGTCACCCCATAATTACTAATCTTAAAGCACAGCCTTGTGTCACTGCAGCTGTCAGTGCACAGTGAGTACCTTAAGGTGGGAATGATGGTACATCCAGCGCATAGCAGCAGAGGTCAGTGAGGGTTTCTCTGAGCCGTACGCTGTTTCCAAAGCCTGTAGAACCACCTCTATGGCCTGGAAATGACTTTTCTTCCAGTATCTTCCACAGGGGAGGAACACAATCATGGTTGACAAAAACTTCAACAATATGTTCGTGAATATTTCACTAGCAGCCAGCTGGTGTTTACCTGTCTCTGTATGCTGCAGCCCAGTTGTTACCAAAGAATCGGCCTGCAGGCTGGGCATCATCTTTATCTTCATAGTGATACTTCCCTGTCAAAAGGCCACCTGGCAGAGGATTGTACGCACTAAATACCATTTGTCAGGACATATTTTAGCTCACAGATGTTGAAACAAGGCAGATAAGATGAATCTTAAGTACACTGACTTGCTAATGTTTAGGATGGAATGTTTACCCTGTTCAGCATCAGGTTGGTGTGCTGGCCTGATGGTAAATTGTGTCAAATCCATAAACCAAAGTGAATAAAATTCATCGCCAGGGGTAACGTGGGAATGTTGCATTTCTCTTGAAATCAAATTTACTTTCAGAGGTGCAACAGGGAAGGATCACTTTTATTCCTGCACATTGGGCGACTCCTTTCTCACAGTCATGAGTACTTTCTTTTGAATAAACCTTTTTAAATGTGACTGCAAGGTGCACTGATTTAAAGTACCTGCTAGAGGATTGTATGCATAGAATCTCATTCCATAGTATCTCAGACATGGGATCAACTCTGTTTCCACCTGTCTCGTTGTGGCATTGTACATTCCCTGTGAAAGAGGAGTCTAAATTAGAAACAGGTGAAAAACAAGTACCAGTGTAGCAGACATATAAAAGATTAATGCTTCAGTGATTTGCTGAACAAGAACCACAGCAATCTCAGAGATAAAGAGGCATAAACTTTTCATCTCTTTCTGGCAACACAAAAAATTAAAAATCATTCAATTATAAGAAGCTAAGAAATACCTGGTAAACAGTAGGAACTATCCAGTTGTTGTGTCTGCAGATGCATACTACTTCAGCCACTTCCCAGGATACATAATTTGAAAGGCCGAGCTCCTTGAATTTTCCCTGAGGGTGATACCTTCCACTTAATGTTAAAACATCTCAGGATTACAGGGAAACAAATAATTATTTATTATTTGTTATATTTAGTTATTTTTTTGTGTGTGTGTGTACTCTGCTAAAGCAAATGATTTAGCAACATCTTTATATAAACCCAGGTCTGCTAACCTCTTTGTGAAGTTCATTGCAGGCCCTGAGTGTATCCTCGATGGGGTTTTGGTGGTCGGGGGCGTGGAGGTAGAAAAGGTCCACACAGTCAGTGCGAAGCCTCTGAAGGGAGGTTTCCAGCTGGGAGCGCACACTCTCTGGCTTCAGCGTCTTTCCATCCCAGGGGTTGGCCTTGGTAGCTATGCTTACTGTGAATGAATGAAAAGTATGGCAGGTTAAAGCATCATCTTAGCAGAGCTCCGGCACTCTTTGTGAATGTAGGAGTTAGAGACTCAGACTGGCACTGAGCCAAGTGGGGCCTGCAGTGCTTTAGATGTTGTTCTTTTGTGATCTCCTGGATGAGTTGTTAATGCGGCCTTGGACTAATTTTGGTAGCCTGGCCACTCCTGCGAAGCTTCAGCACTATTCAAAGTTTTCTCCATTTGTTGATAACGGCTCTCACTGTGGTTCACTGGAGTCTCGAAGCATTAGAAATTGGCTTTGTAAAATGTAAATGTAACAAATGTGCAGAAAATAGGAAATCAGCACTGTGTTTAGGCTGTGTAACCCTCCTTTTTATTGTACAGCACCTTGGTCAACTTTGTCGTTTTTAGATTTGAACCCTCCATCTTCCAGGTCAGGCAATGTACCTCATTAATAGTATTCCATAGTAATAGATCCAACTCTTTCTGTGCAATATTAATTACACATTCGGGTCCTTTCTGGTTAATTCTTTTTGCTGGTTATCTGACTTTTTAAAAACACGCTTGAAAGTGTGCAGCAGCCTGGTCGATGTGAGTTTTGTGCTATGTAAACAAACTGATTTGGCTTATACGATACATAGCTCATGTAGTTCGTTGATACAATTCTAATGTACCAAAAATAATCACAAGCTACCAGTTGATTACGCACAAATAAAGGTGGGAACCAGCAGGTGGTTCGCTTGATTATCCCGCAGTCTTTAGCAACTCCGGTAGCAGCACACTGAGAGCCTGCAGCACCTCTGTGCGCCTCTGATATACCTGTTTTAGGAAGATTCATGCCCCCAATGATCGTCTCTGACTTCCCATCGACGTACATGAAGGCTGTGTCCAGCTGGTTGTGCCCCCTGTCCAGGAAAGCCTTCACCATCTCCAGGCTCTGCTCGGCGTCAGCTCGCCCCCCGAACGCCATAGATCCCAGTAAGGACACCGGCTTTTTACTTTGAGACGACATGTTTCTGCGAGCCACAAACCTTGGCAAATGCACAAGCACGTCTTTGATAGCGTGACTCTGTCGGAGTGTGCACAGTCTGCCTGTTACTACCCAGAGCATGCTACCGTGCAGCAGTAGTCAGGCGACAGAGGGCAAAGGTCGTATCGAAAGGGAGCGTCGTAAAGTTACTTAACTTGTTTAAAACGGAGCGTGTGCTAGTGAAATTATCAATGAGTGCACCTTTGATTTGACTGTTATGCTCAGCTGTAGTTGAGGCAGTGCAAAGTTCGCTTTTTGTAACTACTTCCTGTTGGTTTTGGTTAATATTTAAGAGCTCTTCGTTGCATAACAATGTACATAGAGGACTTAGTGTGTAATTTTAAACTTTGACCACAAGGTGTCAGCAGAGCACCATCTATGGTCTACGTCACATGTAGCTCAGGTATGCAGATGTGAACGCTGATAAATTAATATAGCGTACTTTTTGTTTTTTCAGTGCATCTTTATGTAGATTTTTCCCCCCAGATTTGATCTGACCTGTGTCCTGATCTGACGGACTATTTTTCCCCCAAGAGTCTCAAAAGAAACAACAATTACTGAAATGCTACCCTGCCAGAGGTTTGCTGCGCTGTAATTAGCTAAACGCTCATTAGGATGTGCAGGATGTGCACAGTGTCTCCAGATCGCATTAGCTGGCTTGGCACATTTACAGACCTGTTTCAATAACTTAGTACTAGTTCATATCACCAAACAAATGTTCGCCTTTGTTGACCCTGAGGGTTTGAGGACCAGCGTGTGGCGCCTGTTCTGCTCAGTTGGTAATGAAAAACATTTAAATGTTTGTTTTGGTCAAATTGTTAGTTTATTGAAGATACTGACAATTCATTAATGAGGTCAACAACAGATATTCATGATATGTCCTGCACAAGTCATATTTTATCCATATGCATGAATGTGTTGCAGACATTGAAATAAACATTAACAGAGGTATTTGACATTAGACTCGTTTTGGTTGTTGCGTCCCAGTTTTGGCAGCTGCCACAAAGATGAGCTGTGCCTAATTCAACCGTGTTTTTATACAGCTTGTAGCCCCAGAGGCTGCACGGACAACTCTGACCCGGGACTCTTTCGGGTCATGAACACATACCTGCTATGAAAGCTTTGTTTAGAGAGCAGCAGGCCTGGCTGCTGACCCTGTGACCGCCCTATCAGCTGTTTGCCCTGCAGCGGGACCCTCCCCTTGCCCCCTCAACCTTCAACATCCTCTAAGCGCTCCACGGGTGATAGTTTAGAACTTTTCAATGAGTGTGCATGTTGCGTGGTTGTGAATGCTCCCCTGCTCGCTGAATCTGCAGATGCGGTCATGTTCACAGCTCTGAGGAAATGAGCTTTCTGTGCGTTGGGATCATGTCAACGTTTTGCCTTTAAGGCATTTATTCAGCTATCCTCATAACACATAGACCACACAATAAAAGAAACATGTGACAGTGCCGGGAGAAGAATTTAAAGCTCTCAATGATGAGAGAGAAAAACTTTTGTCTTTCTATGCGCGCACTTTGCCGGCTGCAGGGTGGCTTTAACGGGCTGCTTGACGCTTTGAATAATAGATGGCTCCCTTTGCGTCAACCCCCCCACCCCCACCCCGCCCCCCAAGCCCGAACCCCTGCCATCATTACCAAGTCAATGGAGGGAGGCAGGAAGCGCTCTGGCTCAACGAGTTTCTTGCGCGTCAGTCCAACATCTGCAGCGACCTGTTGTAGGTGCGCAAGAATTGTGTGAGTCAGTGTGAGGGAGACGCCACACGCGTGGGATGGCTGTGCCATTTTTGGACAGCGTTGGGCACGTCCACGCGGAAGATCTTTAACGCGCATGTTACATTTCAAGTTGACGCCTTCGGATTTTTTTTTAAAATTTAATTAAAAAACGTTTTCTTTTTTTTTTCTTTAATTTGGCTACTTATCAGATTTTTTTCGGGGGAGTGATGGGACACACTCGTGAATGAGTTCACAGCTTTGAAACAGTAGCGTGATCTTAAGAAGAGGAAAATGGGCAGTGTTATTTTTTCTTTTTTCATTGTATTTATTATAGGGGCGCACGCATTGCGTTATAGCACTGCCAACAATCTCCAGTCTTATATGTAAGTAAAGTTTTATCATATTTATATCGTTATTTTTGAATGGATAGTCACAGGTGTTCATAACGGCCGGTTCACCTGCATATCCATAAACTTGTGTCCAAGACTTAACTAGAGGCAAAAAAAAAAGAGTGATGAATTTCTGGCACAATACCAGTTATCTATGTAACTGGTATCTATATCTTAAACAAATGAGTTGTCTGTTTCAAAGTCTTTTAGCTCTTTATCATACCATCTCTGAACATTTAGTCAGTGCAAAATCAGTGTGAAAGAACAGATTAATATCACCTGCTGTCATCTGTAAATGTAAGACTCATTTGCAGGCAGACCACAGTATCAGCCACTACTGATACTTGGCTCATCATATACTGCCCCCCCCCCCTTGTTTAAGAGTTATCAATCATATTAATTTTGCTGCTGTGACCTCTCATCATGGTCTTTATTGGTTCGCAGGTATCCTGTCAGCGTAATTTATATGAATGTATTGGCTCCACGTGGCTCCATGTGGTTTGCAAAGCATTCCAGATTCTGTCAGCGACTGTTTTATTCAAAGCAATGAGTCAGTCAAGCATAACAGATATTTTAAACCT
The DNA here is from genome assembly GCA_015106715.1 of Bujurquina vittata. Classification (NCBI taxonomy): domain Eukaryota; kingdom Metazoa; phylum Chordata; class Actinopteri; order Cichliformes; family Cichlidae; genus Bujurquina; species Bujurquina vittata. The sequence continues at coordinate 59,595 of VUQK01043884.1, forward strand.
GAAAATAATAAATTCGGAGCTGGAATTATGTGACAGTGGTTTCTGTGCTGCTACCTGCCACTAATAATAAGGTCTTTCATATTCAGTTATGTGTGCAGCTGGAGGCGATTGTGATCACTGTTGTTTATGACATGAGCAGGTGGATGTTGTCTTACGATCCCCGCTGAGGCTTTCTTTCGGTCCTCGGAGAGTCACTGAAAAAGTAAATGTTTCAGAGATCATTTTGCACTTTATTTTAATAAGACTCCTCAGTGAGGTGCAGTTAATAGTGAGAAGACAGGTCTAGTAGTTAATCAAGACTTAGTTACACTGTTTCAAAGCTCACCTTATTTTACCTGTGTTTGTGTTTTTCATTTTCCATATCCATGCTGCTATATAAACACTTTAACATTTCCACTGAATATCACAGGTTTGTTTTGCAGCACATCACCCTGAAAGGTGATGCATGAGGAATTCCCCTTAAGTCTTTAAGAATACCAAAAACACTGGGCACCATATACCTTAGCACAGGTAATGCCCTCACAGGAATTACGTTGCTGACAACTAGAAAATGCCTCAAGCACGCTTTCTTGCATCTGTCTTTGCTGCAACATTTCTCCAAGTGCTCATAAATTGCTCTGCTGTCATCGGTACATCTGTGAAAACACGGCTCAACATTTTTTGACATGTTAAATGTTTTTTAACCTTCTTCTTTTTTTTTTTTTTAGGCCCAATGTGTGCATGGAGAGGGAGGTGACACTGGTTGCCCAAAGGCAGCCGTGTGTGCAGGCCTTCACATGCATGGCTAAAGTGCGGAAGCCAGGCTGTGCGGGGCAGTTGGGGGGCATAG
>VUQK01043884.1:73468-95555 GCA_015106715.1 Bujurquina vittata
AAATCAACCAGCAATTAAAAAAAAAATATTTAAAAAAAAAAAAAGAAGAAAGACAACAGCAAATGATCAGTTAGAAGAGATGTTTTTGTAACATCAGTAGTTTATACACTGTTTTATAATACATAAGAAGATTCTTACTAGTAACAGAGTATTTTCCAATGAAAGCAATCTTCTAAGTTTTATTGTGGCTTATAAACAGCTGATTAAATCTTTGACTAATGAGGTCAGTTATTTCTGTGGGGCCTCTTGGTGCATGACATGTCTGCCACAGTCTAGTGCTTGTGATGCTGAGATACAGTGGGAACACAGTGAGATGCCACTCTAATCAGCTTATCCAATATAATGGATTATTTTTCTCCACTGAGCATGTTTTTCTAAAGGTTTTAAATCTTTAATGAAGATATTTTATGATATCACATATTACGGTCTGGGCTGGAAAATAACTCCTGTGCTGTATTTAAGTACAATTTTAATACTTTACAGTATGAAATTTCAGCAAAGCATGATGTTTTTTTACTTCCTTAAATGTGTGTTTGCAGATAAATATTTCTTATGAGATTTATCTGATTAACTGAGCAGTATATAAAATTGTTCACATTATCTGCCTGCTATAAAGTTGAAATGTTGCTTGCACATATGCTCACTGATTTTTGGTATAGTTTTTTCTTCTTCTTCTTACCTTTACTGTTCTGTATAATTTCCTTCTGGTTTTGTGAAGTTAATTTCTTGTTAGCATGTTTTCAAGGTCAGAGCAGCAACCCCTGAGCTATTGTGGGAATTTATAGTCTTGCTAAAGGTCACTCGTTGAATTGTACACAGACTTGAACCAGAGCCATCTGGTCAAGGGAGTGTGCATAGAAAATGTTCTAAGTGTCTTCTGGCATAAAAAGAAAACAATATAGAAAAACAACAAGGTAACCAAAATGTCAAAGACCTTTTTTGCTGTGTTATTCATGGTACCGTGGCAGCTCAGAGGGATTTGATCTTGAGTAGAAAAATTTTAATTCTAGAAGCAGAGAATATTTGGGCCGTTGGCTTTTTTAAAAACAGGTTATTTGGTCATCATAAAGTTCACTTGATCCCATCTTTCTTGCTGCTTCTGGCCATCTCTCACTGTTGTTCGGTTAAGTTAGAGCTCTTAAGAAAGTTTCCCGGTGCTGGAAAGCATAACCTGCAGTTTATCTTCATGTTACCTTCCATGTATAGCTGCAGTCACCTAGATGGGTTTTAAATTTTGGTCTTTTTTGCAATACCTATTTTCTTCTAACACCTGTTCTACTCTGCAAGTGGTCTTTCCTCTGACTCTGATGTTTTTGTCCCCTCACTCACTTTACAAAGATGTAGATTCCTCCTTAAAGCGCGCCATGTGCCGACTTCTCTTGCTGGTTCACACTTGTTGAATTTTGATAAAATTCAAAAAACACAAATCATTGTTCTTTCCCAATGACAAACATACTCTTAGGTTTTTTTTCCTCATACGCCCAAGATTTATTACTAGTTACAAGATTGAATTATTATTATTATTCATGGATCTCAGTAACTCCATTTCTGCAGGTTGGTTGGAGGTTTCTAATTGTTTTATGGACTTTTTCAGAGTCGCTGAGCATATTTTTACATTTGAACACAGGAAGGCATTGATGAGCAAAGTTGACGAGTATTATTAGTGGCCTGTGTGCGTAGTTCATCTGAGTTATGCGACAGCACTGACTTTTATGGTGTCCCTCTATGTTGGAAATTGCAAGACAGGAGAGAGGGCTAAGGTCAAGTTGCCATGTGAACCACAGTCAGTGCCCTTTTTAAACTTTAGTTAGACTTTCATGGCTGAACTCACAGCAGGAGTGCTACATGGTATCTTACCAAACTTGATAATACAGGGTAACTGTTTGTTACCACTGCTCATCACACCTTTTGCAGGCTGGCAGTGATGGGAGAAACACATTGCATTTGTCACGTTTAGGGGATGCAGGTCCCCATGGGTAATGTAAAATGGGAGCATCCCTCCCCGTGCTGGTAAACCAATTTCATACATGCTGCTTGCCCTACGTAGGATACAGGTTTGAGAACGTGTAGATTAGTTAGGAAAAATCTTTGATTCTTCTTTTTCTTTTGTTACACATATCTGTATATAGTATATTGATTCCCTTCATGTTCAGGTCCACTAAGGAATGTGGTGAGAGAGATGTTGCCACTGTGCAGGTTTTGAGACCCTCCCTATTGTAAAAATAAATCCCTGTACGATTGAATGATTTATACTTGGGATCAAGGAAAATATTTGCAAAACCTCCATGCTGAGCTAGCTAAATGATTAAGTGAAGAAGTGCCACAACATGAAACTCATGTGTGCACTGTGGTCTGGATATAGGATAGCTTAACATAGGATATCTTAACTGCTCAAGCACTGATTTTGTACATAATTCCATTGTTTGACTAGCCATAATATAGCATAGGCCTTCTTTAACTAAGGAACAGTAGATGTTTTTGATGTGCTGTGAGCTGGTAAATGGTCCTGGAGGTAAAAGAAGAGAGTGTTGATGGTAGTTTAAGAAGAATGTAAGATTTCACAGTAAAGCTCTAGAGACTGACAGGTTTAGTACTGTCATTTTGATATGCTTTAATGACACATTTTGAGTACACTGTTGTATGACTAGTGCAGAAATCCTTTTTCACTTTTGGCAGGTTCATCACAGAAAGGATTCCTGGAAAATCGCACCGTAATTTTTTGTTCCCTTTCTCTCAAACTAACTCTCACACCAAGAATGGATGGATCGGTTGGAACACTTTAACAATGGCCCATAACTCACACGATTATCCTTCATTTTGGTTAGTGCGACCGTGAAAGACTGTAAATCCATGAGAAAAGATAAAGTAGTGAGATGACCAGCTGTAGCACTTTGTCACTCATGATTGGTGTGTCCATCCTCCCAAAAGAAGTCAAAAGTTGTTGGACATCAGGGCATTGGGTTATATAACTGTCATATAGTGACTCATAACATTTGTTTTATCTGCTCATAATCTAACCATTTTACTTTTAGAGCATTTTTAAGTTGAAGAAAAAAGCTGTAAAAGTCAAAGGTCTGACAATAGCACTGTAAAAGTCAAGAAAATCTCTCACAGTTTAAATCATTCTCAGGGGTCCCCTTTTGTTTTGTGATGGGTTTAACAGGCTGCAGCTGAAAGGCCTGGACAAGCTAAAGTCTGTTTTTTCACTTTGCGTGGAGAGAATTGTGATGTCTTTTATTATTTTATTAAAAACACAAATGTAAAGTTGCAAAAAAATGTTAATGAGATCTGTTTTACAAACACTGAACAGGTCATGTGGTAGCATAAGCTTGCTATTACAACCTTTGATGTTAGGACTTTTTTTTGTCTTTGCAAAGCAGTTTCTCTCAGCCATAAATTGGAGTTTAAATGGTCCATTCAGAGTCACTGGCATGTTTTCTGTTTTTTTGGCACTTGAAGGTTTAATCCTGTTCTTTTAGCATTGTTAGCAACCAGCATAGCGAGACCTCCAGAGAGGCTGAAATGAGGGACACTGTGGTGATACAAGAAGCAGCAGCTTGTAGTTTTCTCACACATTGTTCACCTCTTTGTTCTGCACATTTTTCTTCCAGTTCCTCTATATTTCTTTACTTCCATCTCATTTCCCCTCTCTAACATTTTTCTGTTTCTCTCCCAAACTCAACAATAGCTGTCTCTTCTGTCTAAGGAAGCATCTGTTGTGGAAGCTGTAGCTAAAGTTGAATAATGGTCTTTGGTCTGTATGAAGTCAAGTCATTATTTCTTAACCTTCATCCATTTTTGGGGGGTCTGCCGAACAATCCAAACCAAATTATACTGAAGTTAAATGATGTATACAGGAGAAAATTTGCAAATTGATACATTTGAGCACAGCCAGCAAATGTTTGGCATTTTCTCTTTGGAAATGGCTTAAAGGCACCGTGTGAAGTTTTTGACTATCATTAGAGGGTACCATGGCCAAGAAGTATACAGTGTTGTTTTGTCTGATTTATATTTGATATGCAGTCCTCCAACTGGTTTTCCACAGTTGGCAGCAGTACTGGATAAATAAATGCAATCATAAATACTGATGTAAACAACACAGAATTGGATTCTCCCCATGTCTGCATGGGTTCTCTCGGGGTACTCCGGCATGGGCTTGGTTAGATTAACTGGTGATTCTAAATTGCCTGTTGGTGTGAATGTGAGTGCAAATGGTTGTTAGTTTCTCTGTGTTGGCCTGCGACAGACTGGTGACCTGTCCAGGGTGTACCCTGCCTTTGCCTTGTAGGCTCCAGCCCCCCTATGACCCTGAATTGGTGTCATGGAACAAAATGAATGGATGTACATTTGAAATGAAGAAAAGAAAATCTTGTTTTTGACTCCTGCACATCTCAAGGAGCTTCAATGCCAGCTAAACAGTAAGTGAGTAAGGGGATTGGTTGTAGCAGCTTTCTAAAAGATGAAAAAAGCAGTGATATTGAAAATGGAGCAGGGTTCTTTTTTTTTCCTAGAGTAGTTGTTTGCACTCTTTTTCAGACAAAAGCATATCTTGTCTTCTATTCCACACCGAAACAATTTAGGGTCGGCCCTGGGAGAGAACAGCTCTGTGCCTGTGAAGTCTTGAAAGACATGTCTAATGAGAGGGAGTGCATTGCAGTTAGAGGGAGGGGCACATCTTTGCCCACCTACCTGCCACTGCATCCTGCACAGCGCCCTAATCTCCCGTGATTGTCTGAGATTCTGGGCTCCCACCCTGTCTCATTAGGCTCTTTACAGCATTCCTGATAAAAGGTCACTCCTGGTCACGCTGGGGCCAACTGCATCTAGTTTGTGTAAATCAGAAGTGACAAGAGTTTGCAAAATACAGTTAAAGGAATAATCAGTGTGGACTGATCCTTTCATCTGCCAGTGGTGGCCCGATTCTCCTGATATGTGCCTTTTTTTTTCTCAATGAAACTTGCATATCTTCCTCTAGTTTTGCCTTTTCTCCCTTTTGATTTTCTTATCAGCTCCTTGTGTTTTCAACACTTCACCTCAAATCTGTTTTTTCCTCCGTCCGTGACATTATTTCCACTGCTGTGTCCATATGGAAGCCATTTAGCCTCAGAGAACATTTACCCAACAGTGTAATCTCTCAGTACGCTGCCAGTCATGCTGATGTTTGTTGAGGTGTGAAAAGCCCATGTTAATCCTGAAGAAATGGAAAAAGACAGGGTCATCTGCCTTTCATACACAAAGGCTATTTCCTGAAATCAGACTGCAGTTTGAGTCTTGTTACTGTCATTTTCATTTCATTTGATCCTGTCTTTATCTCAGTAGAGGCTGATTTACTGCCATTGCTCCTGTATAGCCGCAAGAAACTTGTTCCCTTGGGCTTAAACTTATAATAAGGGATAGGATGAGGAGTTGGGTCATTTGGGAGGGACAGAGTAGAGCCACTGCTCCTCCACATCAAAAGGAACCAGTTGAGGTAGTTTGGCCATCTGATTAGAATGCCTCCTAGGCGCTTCCTGTCCAAGGTGTTCTGAGCATGCTCCACTGGGAGGAGACCCAAGGGTAGACCCAGATTATGTCTTTCGGCTGGCCTGGGAACACGTCGGTTTTCCTAACGGATGAGCTGGAGGAGGTGGCTGGGAGAGGCGGGTCTGGGCTTCCCTGCTTAGTTTGCCCTCGCAACCCAGCTCCAGATAAGTTGCAGAAAAAGGATGGATAGATGTTACCACTCAACTGGTAGCCAAGCACTGATACATGAGCCACTATTATTAACATGATACTTTTATTTGGGCCATATATGTTGTTTTTCTTAAAATATTCTGGATTTTTGCCTCTACTTGTTTGGCAGCACAGATTCTTCGGGAAGGTGTTGGGGGTCAATTGTCCAATTGTGCACTCCCAAAAAGGTGTGGATAAAAGCTTGCCTGAGGTGGCTTGTGATGGCCACCACTTTTTGCTGCTTTACCTCTTTATCCTCTCCTGGTTGTGGTTTTTCACACTCACCTCTAGATTTTAGCACAGCTTCTGAGGCAATTGAAATTCATCATCCGGTTTTTATGTTGCAGACTTATGAGCCGTAACATAAATTGGGGTTTGTCCAGGATTCTGGCCTGGAGCAACTTTTTAGGTGTGGACAATTTTGTAGTTAAGCCCATGCAGTTCCTCAAAATCTCTTATACTGCTGCTGCAAATGCAGGAAGGGTTTCAGAGGGGCTTAACAGCCTCCCCAGCTCTTAAAAATATCATATTTTAATAATTTTATAGGGTTAAAAAGAACACCATGCTTCAGATTTAAATCTTGTAGAAATATATATATTTTGATGACTCCTCTTTTGATTTATTAAAAAATAATAAGAGCAGTCACTGGCTTGTAGAAAATATTTAGACACAAGACAAATTGTACACAGATTAGGAGAGGTGTGCATGTATGTAGTGGGTGTGAATGTGCTCCTTTGTGTTTATTTTGAGGTCATTGCAATAGAGGGACAAAAATGGGAAAAGGTTAAGTGACGGGAATTTTAAAATAAGAAAAGACACTAAAAAGAGGCAAATAAAATACACGGTTCAGTTGTACTGGTGTTGCAGAGAAACAAGTAAACTATGGACAGAAGTAGCTCAGCAGGACATGGTCACCCAGTGATCTGTTTAATTTGTTACTATGGTAAGTATTTTGGTTACTTTGAATCAAGTAATGTCACACCTGAGCATCAGTCGAAATTCAGTGTGTCTTTAAATCAGACTCTGACTGTCGGTCATGTACCTGCTGTCTTTTGCCCTGAAAGTGCATGGCTCTGGGCGACTTGCCCTGCGCATACCTTTGTAGTGTGTGCAGCCAAGACGGAGACAGGCTGGAAACCACAACAAGTAATTTTTGGATTCCTGCAGACCTCAGTGTGCTTTCCCAGGCGCTCCAAACTCCTTGGTCAAAGTTTGAGAAGACAGGCCCTAACAGGTAGAGCACATGCAAAAGGGTCAGACAGAAATCCCCCAAGGGCCGTGAGTTACGTGTTCCTCTTGTTCACTTGTGTACATCATAAAATGCTGGCAGCTGGCCCCTTTTTTCAGTCTCCTGCTTTTATCTTTAAGTTTTAATGACAGTAAACCTGAATGACAGATGACAGAAATCTTTAACATTATTTTAAAGGGACACACATCTCTCAAGACTTATTGCTCTGTTAACCTTCATCATATCATTAGCCAAAAAAGTACTGCGAATTGAGATTGTTTAAACCTGCTTTCAGTACTTCAGCTAGCGGTAACTGGCTATTACCTTGTAATTTTTACTGATGTTACTTCAATTGCCTTTTTCTGGGAATGAAGTATTTCAGTCGAACAAAGCCTAAAAATACACTAGGAATACTGCACTCAAACCCGTGCACATTTATAGGCACACAAATTTAAAAGCTTGGCTTTCAGTGCAGTGAAATGGATCATCAAAACAGGGATTAGAGGAGTTTAAGACCCAGCAGTGCAGAATGTTCACTAAACAAACTTAAACACTAGATTTAGTCTCTTTGATATCATTTATAATTCCCTTATGGTCAAACACACAAGAATAACAACAAAACTAGTGCTCAGCACTCCGAGTAGCAAGCTGTACACAGACTACTGAGCTTTTGACCTCGGTCAGACAGCCTCTCTGCGATGCTGTCAGTGTAACCGTCTGCTGCTTGTCTCTGGATTCTTGTCAACACATGCCTTTGGACGAGGAGCTGAATAACAACAAAACACAACTGTTGAAATAGATAAGCAGTGAATTTACATTCTGATCATTTGTTTTCACATGAGAACTCTCTAATCACAGAAAAAACACCACAACTGACTTTATGAGCTGTTTAAAAAAAAATTTTTTTTTTTTTAGCAGATACCAAGGATTGTTTCACCTTATTTGATATACATCTATAAATCTTTCTCAGTTATCTCCTTTCCTTTTCTTGAGGTCCGTGGCACACTGACTGGGGACTGTTCCCTAAAATGTTCAAGTTTTGTGGTGCAGTAGAGGGCTGCTTTCACACAGCCTTTCACCCACAGGGACTTTTGGAGGTCAGGTTTTTGCTTGAGTCCATTTGTGAATTTGTGTTGAATGATTCATCTTGCTTTGTCTGAGCTATGCAGCTTTTGCCTGGTTCATGTTTTAAAAATATTTAGAAGTATTTTAAAAGTACTTGAGTACCCCTAAATCCATGGTAAGACTTTTTTACTCCAGGCTCGATTCAGTTTGTTGATGACTTCATGGAAATATTAGTGGTTTGTCAATAGAGTTAAATGCACATCATAGAGGCCTTTGTGTGGTTTTCATTAAAGGGGAGGGTTTTTTTTTTTTAAAACTTTTCTGGTTCAAGGAAAGCCAGACCACATCCCAGTGGTAGTGCCACTTAACAAAATCTCTGCTGCCATGCTGGCCACAATTACAGGGCTTCAGGAAGAAACTTGTGCCTCAAAGAAATATGACCAAGGGTGGAAATTATAAGATGTTTAATACAGCATGCACATTTAATTTTTCTTGGTAAATGCCAGTGTGGCGCACCAGAGTGAAAGATGTTTTACTAGAACAGGCACTTTGATGAATGCGGGTTTGTTGGACTGTGAATTGTGGCAGCTGTGTTTTAGTTACAGGATGAATACGAGCAGAACGGGATCACAGTGTCAGCTTAAGAAATGGTTTCACATCTGGGATGGCACTGATGTAGCAGAGGGTTAACAGCGGGGGGCAGTATTGAACTTGAGCTGATGACTCGCAGAGGCAAAGGAAAGAAATATAAATAAGTGTAATTTTTCTATATTTACTCCATCCATCTAGCCATCCATTCCCTTCCGCTTAACATGTTCAGGGTCGCGGGGCTGGAGCATATCCCAGCTGACATAGGGTAGGAGGCAGGGTATACCCTGTACAGGTCACCAGCCTGTCACAGGGCCACACAGAGAGACAGGCACATTCACACTCACATTCACACCATATATTTACTCTTGGGATTTTTATATTAAGTGTAGTTCATATTAAATCTGTTGATTCTCATCACAGTCTGACTAGTCAGTGGGACTCTTCTGAAGATATTCTCAACAATATTTTTAATAATGTCAGCCGTCAGTTCCCTCTGGGATAGACAGTTATAGTCTACCTACACATGTTACACAGTACAGGGATTGCCTTTTGGCAGGAAAGCATTACAAAGAAACCTTAGTATACTTAGTATACACAATGGCGACAAATTTATAAGAAGTGCAAGCGTAATGCTTAGAAATAACATTTTGAATGTATCTTAAGATTCTTGTGATTTTCTTGGCTTCTGTCCATGTGAAATTTATAAGGAGTTACTGTGTTCATAAAATAACTTTGATAATATTTCTGTGAGCTTTGGTGAGCATATTTCACCAGTTCAGGTTTGTGGTCCTCCCTGTCAGAATGTGCTTTAATGTGCAATAAACATTTTAGGGATCGGTTAAACGGGAGGTCAAAGGAAAGGATGAGTTTCCCGTGAAAGAGTGTGAAGTGACCTGCGAGTGAGTTCATAGGTGGTTAGATTCTCGGTTCTAAACTGCATTTCACCCTTTGCCGCATGTGCAGGTCAGCAGCAGAAAAACCTTCTTTGGAGTGATACTTCTGACTCAAATGCATCTCATGCAGCCTCGAGCCAATCCCATCTTTGCAGCACCTGGTAAATGAAAGCAGCTGTGAGGACTGTGGGGAATACAGCGAAGACTGAACACTAGCCGAGCACATTACTGCACCAGCAGGGTTTTAGATCAGGGCCCTGAAAGGAAAAAGCTTAGTGATATCCACAGCGTTCTTCCCCCTCCACACCCACCCCTCCTGATCTTTTGTGAATGCTGCAGTTTTCCAGCCTGTGACCCCTCAAGATAATATCATACATCTGCTGGTTTTCTTTGGCACAGCTAGCCCCTCGTGGTTTGTCGAGACATGAGCCTCAACCTTCTGGGAGCAGCGGTCATCCTTATCTGAGGAAGTCGTACAGTGCAGCACAAAAATGTAAAGCTGAAGCTTTGCTGCCGATGAACTTGCCGAGGCATAATCAAACGTTTTAGCGGATCTTTTGTTATTTCTCAGCCTTTACTGGTCCCTTTAGCACAGTGTCCACTGCAAGGAAAGCGACAGTTATTATACACTTGCAGAGATGTGTGTTTTTATTAGAATTCAGCTGCAAGGAGACATAACAGCTCAATTTGGCTCTCACTGTGATGTAGCAATGACTATGTTGTCTTCCCAGAACAATGCAGAGAAACTCCACCTTAATTTACACAGAAAGAGGTTAGAAGATTAGAAACACTTCCAGTGTTTTACTAAAAATGGTTCAAATCACCTGACTGGTCATTCCTATGCTCTGGTTGTGTTGTAGTCAGTTTAGTTAGCTGATAATGGGTTAAATAATAGCGAAACAGTAAAAAGAATTTACTCACTAAAATAGCGCCTCTGCTCTTTTAATGTTGTGTTTTATGAAAAAGGGTGGTTCATAGTGTTAGAGGAGGTGGTGTTGGTTTCAGCTAAAGTGGCCCATTTCTATAAACATCAGGAAGCCCTAAAACACTGTAATAAAATAGCAAACCACTAACTACAGCCTTCAAAATTAGCTTGCAGTTATATCAGCTCTTCTATGTTAGAGTGCTAACTAAAACTAAACACTCGCTGGGCTGATTTGAAAGTAAACCATGGTAAATTAAATATATGTTGTTATTAGAGTTCTAGGATATACTTTTTTTTTTCCCACCAAAAAATATCCCCAGCTTTACTCAGTAAAAGCTCCGCAACTCTACAAGAACAGCCTTGGGTGAGAGTAATGCAATAATCCTGAAATTCAATAAGCCTCTGCATCCACATCAGTACACCTGAAAAACTCTAGCAAAAACTGGTTTAAGTACTCAAATGGCAGAAATGAGTGCTTGTGCTCCCCCTTAGAGATAGGGCGAGGAGCTCAGAGTAGAGCCGCTACTCCTCCACATTAAGAGGTCCAGTTGAGGTTGTTTGGGCAACGCACTAGGATGCCTCCTAGACACCTAGACATGTCCTACTATGAAAATTATGGAGAGATAATATCTCTTGGCTGGCTTCGGAACACCCTGGAACGAGCTGGAGGAGGTGGCCGGGCAAAGGTAGGTCTGGGCTTCTTTGCTTAGAGTGACCCCAGACCTGGATTAGCGGCAGAGGATGGATGGATCTTATCAAAGCTTATAATTTGAAAGGAAACAACAGCCTTATTCCAATGAACCAGTGAACACTGATGTTATTGAACCTGTTATAACACTTCTCAGTGCATCTTTGCCAAATTTGATGAAACAGAAGTGAGAATCAACCATATGAGATGTGACTTGTCATGTTGCTACGTCGTAGCTTCTTCTGTGCTTTTCCCAGACTGGATGGATGGACGGATGGATCAAATGCCAGAGTATATATTTAACCTGTCGCATTAGCAACTTGAGATTGACACTTTCTGTATTACCCTGCCCCCGGAGGGGAAACGGGGTATTGTTTTTGATATGTTTGTCCATTTGTTGGTTTGTTTGTTAACAATATTACAAATAAACTGCCAGTCTGATTTGTACAAATTTTTCACGGCAGATGGCCTGTGACCCCTGGATCACGTGATTATATTTTTGCCATAATTGGGTCAAGGTCAGAGGTCAGCGATCAAGTTTTTTGGAAATATCTTGTGAACATGATAACTTGAAAATAATGTAGGGTAGAATGTGCAAACTCACACCATAGATGCATCTACTCAAAAAGCTTGGAGGAGTTTGAATCTCGGTGACCTTGAGCTAAAGGTCAAGGTCACAGGCCAAGTTTTCTGAACATTTTGTAAACACAATAACTCAAGAACAATGGAACCTAGCATGTTCAAATTCATAACGCCAACCATAGAAAGTGACAGCATTCTCAGTGGTTTATGTTTATTTTGATTTTAATGTTTCTTATTCCTGGTTCTTACTTAGCCTTTTGCAAGTCACGAAGGCTCATGTGCAGCCCATTAAGATCTATTGAGACCTGGTAATTATGTTTTCTAGTAATTGTGCTTTCAGGGGATTTGTGCCACCAAAAAGATTCTACTGCCAGGAGGCTGAGGGGTAGCACTGACAGTATTTTTTTGTTCAGTCATTGAAAGCATCTTTTCATGCTTTAAATTTGGCTTGAAAAGAATTGAATTTAACATGGGAAACTCCATTTACATTCATAAAATAAAAGTTATTTTAGTTCAACCTTTTAAAACTTGGAAAATTATGGGCATGGACAAATATGACTGATTATCTCATCTAATATGATCACTCCCATAATGCTGGCCTATTCTTTGAACTGATACAAAAACAATTGAACTAATTGATAATATAGCTGCTTATAGGACAACGGTCCTTAATTAATATTAATTTCATAAAGATTTAGATTTGTGTTACATGCCTGCAATCAACTTATCAGATGTTTGATATAAACATCACTTGAATGATCTTTATTAGATCAAATTTCAAGTTATTTTCGGTGCAAATTTACTGATGATAAAATTGGCATGATTGGTTTATCTCTGGCTAAGAGAAGCGTGTGTCCAATAACTTGCATATCCAAACATCAGCCATATGGTGAAATCGTCTCATGGGATCCCCCACAGTGTGGGTTCAACCCTGAGCGCTGCCCTTTGACCGAGGGCACAAGTTAGTCTGCAGACACCCCTCCACGCTCCAGGCATCTGATCTCATTTTGGAAAAATATGCACACTGACCCCACATATTCATCCCCACCACAAAGGCGCAGAAGAAACCTCAGCGATGTGATGTTCACGGGAAGGCGTCGATCTCTAAACTCTTCCCTGCTTAAAAGTGGGCTACAGCTCTTGTTTCGCGCCCTTGTGGTGTCTGCTACCTCTGCTGGAGGTTCAGTCTGGTGACAGTTTGATGGATGAGTTAGAGTGAACTGGAAAAAAAAGACCCCCCCTCCCCACACCTTAAAGTAGGTTTATAATCTTTGTTTCAACCACCAGATTGAGCTCAGAGGTTACTGAGTTTAAAATTCTGAGATTATTTTTATGGCTGGTATTTTTAAGCGGTTTTGAATTAAGCTTACTTTAGTATGAACAAGATCACTGAGATTTTGGTGTTTCGTAACTACACTTTTTTTTTCAAATGTTCTCCATTGCAAAAGGAAAATTAAACATACAGTACTTAATATTTATACAAATAAAATGGAATTAAAGGTCATGATAAAGCTTAATTTCTGTGCACAGCCTTACACATTTATTTTTTCTTTTTCCCAGATATTGTTTTGGACTCATTAAAACCTGAAAACACGGTACTTTATTGATCCATTGAAGACTTTCAGTCTTCCACTGCTGCTTTGTGTATTCTCCTCATGACCCGTTGCAGTTCCACATTCCTGCTCTCTTATTGGGCAGAAAGACTTGGAGAATGATGAGCATGACACTGACCCTGCTCAAGCTGCCACAGGTGTGTGGCCTCAGGGGAGGTCTCTTCACAACAAAAACATGTTGATGGTCTTCCAGCAGAGCCCCCAGTCCTAACCTTGACTTCAGGTCACATTCTGGTACATGATTAAAATCATGTACCTGGCTGTTTTTCTGCATGAAGACTGCCATTTACACGGGCCATATTTTACAGGTTCAATGAACTGTAGCAAAAGGCAGACACTCTCTCTCTTACCCCAGGACCCAGTCTCATTAATTTAAGCTCTTGTCATGTAGGTCCCAAATAAAAGTTGGTAATGCTCACAAATTGGGTCGTTAGGTGTACTGAAAGATTGGTGTAATAAACTGATTATAAATTATGTTTCATTGCATAATAAAATTGTATTAATGTTAAAAGTGACATCTCATTGCCAAAAGAAAGAGTTCAGTGTTTTTAGTCCAAACATTTCCAGATGTTGTAAACTGAGAGGGAAATCGTTTAATTGGCCAGTTAGACGCTGGCACTGCAACGTAGCAAAATTTGCTACCAAAGGGGAAAAAGCTCTATAAAGCAATTTTCTCTGCATTCATTGTCTTCTGACTGTACAGTAACGCTCCCCTTTTTATGAACATGGAGAAAGTTTACAAGGTATTGCGTGCCAAGTGAATGTTCCTCTTTAATTTTCTCCATGGCTTTCAGTTTTCAGTCCAAGATTCCTTTTGCTGGCATGGCAAATAAAACACCCAGTGTCATCAGGTATAAAAGTCTGCTCTGAGCATGATCTCTCCTGACAATGCGCCAGATGAACAAAATTTAATGGCAATGTAGTGAATGAGCATCTGTGTCCTGAAACTGGTGTAAACCAAATAATCTGTTACACATTATTCCCTTTATTCTCAATTTTAAAGTCTCCTCATTACGTGGAATCTCTGCTGCTCCGATTATGATATGCTGGACTGTCAGCACCTGCATCTGACCCTGGTCATTATGGGTAGTTTGGGAACTGGAGGGAAAGATTTTATCTTGTGTAGTTGATGACAGGTTTGGCAGCGTGTTTAACGAGTGGAAATGAAATGGAAAGCTGTGAGCTCTTGTGGAAGTGTTTTGGATGTTCTGCATGAACCAGGAGAAATGCTCTCCCTGGTTCATGTTGGAGTAGGTTTGCAAGTAAGAGTCAATGAGGACAACTTGTTACTGCTTCATATTTCCATTTGTTCTACTTAATTAATCACTGGATCTATTTTAATTCTGTTTTGGATATAGTCTACTTTTTTTTTCCTTCAAGTTGGTACCAAGAATCAAATTTAAGGACGGAAAGAGAGCTTGAAGTTTACCGCAGTGATTGGATTTTCCTACAGTTCCAGGCACCTTTGACACATCCAAATTTATTCATGCAAGGCATCTAAAGCATAATAAACCAACAAGGAAGAGGAAGTCACAATGTCTCATGCTCAAAGAAGCATTTCATTTTCATTTAGCTTTTTTTGTTAAACCTTTTCTTCTTTCTCAAAGTTGTAACTTTGGTTCAAATGAATAATAATAAACTTTATTTATATAGCACCTTTTAAAACAAAGTGCTTCACAAGACACAATGGAACACAGTGATAAAACGTCTAGAAAGATAAAGGTGAAAAAACATTAGATGGGGGAATACTGGCAGCACGGGGAGATTAAAAGGGAGGAATTAAGAGTTCCTGAATGTTGGATGAACTTTGCTGTATTTTTTCCTTGTCAGATGTGAATGAATGTGAGGAGACCAACGGAGCTTGTGAAGCGCTCTGCTGTAACACCATTGGAAGTTTCTACTGCAGGTGCCCTCCTGGACAGAAACTGAATGAAGATGGCAAAACATGTCAAGGTCAGTGTGGTGTTTAAGTTTAAAGGGGCTCGTCAGGATTAAAACACGCTTCACAAACGCATTTATGCCACTTTACGTGACACAATTACAGGATGTCCACGCAGGAAGCACTTTGGAGAGATCATAGAAAGTCAATAACGTGAAGCCACTTCAAGCAACCAGAAGTCAAATAACCGACCAATGAGAGCTCATGGTTCTGTTGATTGACATTAGGCAAGTTGTAAATTTGTTAGAGGGTTACCTAGGCAACTGGAGATGGTGATAGAGTGACAGGTGACAAGTGAACTGCTTCCTGTGTGGGCACCCCTTTAGGGTAGTTTTGATAAACTGCCTGGAACAGTTTTGCGTTTACTCCACTGTCAGACTGTGACTGTGCTTCAAAGTATTTATTGAAAACAAAATATTCAATGCATTTTATTTGTTACAAATTGTACTTGGAAATATCACCTCATGCCAAAACAATCTCCTTATCAACTCAAGTGAATCACAGTATCAGATATTTTTTAAATTGCAGACGCTAGATGATAAAATGATCTTGATATTTGCTCTTTCATGACTCAGTACCTGTCATTCTATCATGAAGCCTGGTATCTCTGCCCAGTATCTCATCAAAATTGAGATTTTCCCATGAGATTTGTTTTCCCTCCATGATAGTTTTGATGTTTCTGGTTAGGAAATCTCAGCTAGTCCTTTAATCAGAATAATGAATCCTGTGTGCACCAGCCAAGCCTAGAGGAGAGATGCTTGGAGGGCTCCGTGATTCGGCTGCAGGAGGAACCAGTGAGAGATCTGATCCAGGTCACGGTTATTAGGAGAGCTGATGTGAATGTCACAGCTGGCTTTCATAGCTGTCTGCCTTTGCCACTGATGTATATTGGGGAAAAACAGCTACCCTCAGCATTAATGTCCTATTTGCCTGTAATTGACAGGAGTATTAACAGAGGTAAAAAGAAGCTGTCTGGAAACTTTAGATGTTTGATGCTTTAGATGTTTAAGTTAGAGTTGTGTGTGTCTCGTTGTGTCTGTGGAAAGTGGTCTGCTTTTCATTTACTTGACAGCCTGAAGCGCAGAGGGCTGCAGAAGTGCATGAGTCCAGATGAGAGGCAAATCCACTGAGTTAGCTTTTCACATACACTGTATATAAAAGAGGGCCATACCTGCTTAGTATGAAAAGATCTTGCCTTAAACCCTCTTACCCTGAACTGTTTTCTGGTTGCAAAAAGATGACAAATTGGCCTTGCTGCTCATTATTCTAATGAGTTCATGGTCTTGATCAGTAGCCTCAAGTCTCATTTAATACATTATGTCATCATTTTATAAATTATGAAATGATTCATGCAAGATATCATTTGTTTCTCCCTTAAATCCAGCACCCACCTGTGAAGTCTGATTTTAAAAAAAACAAGATGGTGACTGCCAAAATGCAAAAATCAAAGCTTCCAAACATACCCACAATGCAGTGGGTGGCATCAGGGTGTCCATGTCCATCCATTATGTATAGTCTATGGCTCTCAAGAATAAATAAATAATTAATCATTAAAGATTGTAAACAACTGCATGAGTACATTGGGGAATCTTGTTTTAAACGAGCTTTATTTGTTCAAATCTGGCAACCTGCTCAGATTTCTTTTTATTTATTTGTTATGACTGTGCAGGTCTGATACAAGCGGTGCCGAGAGAGCCAACAGTAACAGTTGTTGTGTGTCAACATTCTAGCTGACATGTCAAGTTAACGTTTAAGCTCGGACCATTACAACCTGGAAGGTGGGGGTAATACTTGGCGCTTGCAGAATAATCACAAACCAAAATCAACAGGTACTAGATGCCCATGCTAACCCTGAGAACAGAGCACTTACTGTAAAGATTATTTTTAAAGGAAAACATCTCAGTGTTGCCAAGTCTCTCTTTACTGGTACTCCATCCACATTTCTTTTATTTTTTACGCTGGTGAGTTTTTGTATTTTTTTTTTTACAGTTATGGCTCTGAGCCTATTATCTGTATTCCTTATTTAATCAGGCAGCTTTTCTTCTGCACCTGGCTGGCAATCATTGTCCCAATGATTTATTGTACAAATATGTTGGCATGCAGTTTCCCAAAACAGGATTGTGTACCTCTGGGTACTTCTCAGATTCTCACACAGACTTTAAGGCTACATTATTAAAAATAAAAGTCATAAAAGTTCAGATTGAAGAAGAAGCTTCTTTAGATCATTTCCCTCTGGATGGGGAATGGGATGCCGACCACGAAGATGATTTTGCACTTTTTAAGTTCTATACGGTGCTGTTGTGGCCGCGCTGCAGTGTTTGTGTGTGTTGGCATCAGATGAAAGAGGGCAGCTATCAAATAGTCCATAAGATGCATTCCTCTCTCAGATGTTTGGATTGAAAAATACTGAATTGACCTCTGGCGCTCATCAAATTTGACGTTCCTTTGGTGACAGATTTTTTTGATACATGCCAGTATCAAAAGAAAAATATATTAGTCAGCACATCCTTTAGACAATTTGCATTCCTTCTTCACCTGAGTTATGAGCCCTCATAAATCCTCACTTTTTACACACATAATATTCTTTGAAGAAATGTGAAAATACAGTGGCTGAGGAGGAAAACGAGGGAGCGAATCAAACACAGTTGGCTTAAGAAATACAGACTTTTTTTGTCTGTGTTGTTAATGCAGTACTGATATGCTCTCTGTACAGGCTGGGATTGAAAGGGAAGAGTGGGGACAAGTGGGAAAGAGAAAAAGGAGGGAGAGGAGGATCTATGATGTGATGGACATTATTGAGCTTTGGTAGATGGGAGGGTGAAACAGAGAGGGAGATGGAGGGAGGGGGAAAGAAAATTCAGGAGACCGAGTGAAAAAGTGTTATTTTAGACCAGTCTGTACTGGAGCATGGTCATTTATTTTAATAAAACATAGTTATTAGACTTAACAAAAATGTTGACAATAGATATTGTGTAATAGATCTTTGGGCATTTCTAAAGTTTTCTATTTTAAATGGTTTTTGATTTATGATACCGCAGCCATGGCTTTGTCACCAGGATGTTGGATTTTGTTTTTGGTGGTCACTGGAACGGTGGTATGTCTGGCATCTGCTGCAAACTATCCATACAGTTACTATAGGAGGATTTGCTATAGGCCACACTGTTACCATGGATACCATGGCTACAACTTTGGCTACCTGGCTGCAGGTAAGTGATAATTTCTGAGATAAAATGCAGATGAAGCAGCTCTAATGCTGACTTTGAAATAAAAAAATAATAATTACATTTATTTAGCAGTACTGATAGGTGAAGTGCACACCTTCGTGGTAGTTTACAATTAATGTATTTACATCACATTCCAGAAAATTCAAACATTTCCATTTCTCTTAAGACTTTAAGCACATTTCTTTTTAGGGCTAAGTGGTTATGTAGGGAGTTTACGGTAGCAGGAGGAGTTAATCCATCTCACTGATAATGTCTCTGCTGTTTGCTGGCAGCATGCAGCTAATTTTATCTCTGATAAATGCTTCACTTTTATCAGCACATGAAAAAAATGAACTGTTAATCCTGAAAGATGTTTGTAATGCTAACACAGACAAGCCTGAAGGCTCTCAGCATATAGGTCAGTATTAATGTGCCTGATATATTTTTTTAATGTTTGTAATGACTACTGCGCTGAGGTATAAATGCACTTGATGAAGAATGCATTATACTTGCATTTATTATAACCATATTGCTGCTAATCACTCTGGTCTTTTATGTTTCTTGGATGTAATTCTTAGAAATAAGTCAACTTTTCAAAAAAAAAAAAAGAATCACCTATCCTAAATGGACCAAAATCATTTTCCATGAAGGCAACACCGTGCTGTAGGTAGCTAGAGGCAGAGAATTAATACACCCTGTTTAAAAGCCAAGGGCTATTGAGGCTTTGGCTGGAGATCGAGGAGGATCATGTTCTGGATGTGGAAAGCAGGCTGGAGGGGATCTGCTGACTGTGTGCTGCAGTCGGCAGAGTAACAGCAGCTCCGCAGAGTTGGTCCCATTTCATGAAAAACCAAACTAAAGGGCAACATGCAGCGTGGATGGAAAAATGAAAGGAAGGGCTCCTGCCAGCTTTTCAGGGTAAAATGAAGCTGGAGTTGGCAGCAGGGAGAGCAAGAAGATGAAAGTTTAGAACCATTTTTTCTGTTCCAGGCACCATAGCTGAAGATGCTGTGGGATACTACTGACAGTGGAGAAGTTCAGCTGAGGGATATTGCTATAATTCAGCTTCTTGGGTCGGTTTTATTAGAACCATTAAACGTGTGGATTTTAGTCCCTTTATGCTCACAGCCTTCATTTATGCTCTTTATTCTAATCATGTGCTTGTTTTTATTATCCTTTTTTTAAACAATAATAACCACTGAGATTTCAGAATTTACAACACAGCTTTCCACCATCATGTCCTATAACATCAGGGTTAACAGATTTGGGTGTTTTTTTTTATTTATAAAGACCTGATTTATGTGTCAAGAGTTTACACTGTGGAAACATGAACACAGTGATGTGATGGTGTTCTCTGTGAAGCTCCGATTTGGATTGTCCGGCTGCCACGCTGCCTCTATCCCACACAGCGTGACATGAGCACATGGAGACCAAGTTTTCTTTTTGAGATTCATATTCATACGTCTCTCCACGGACCACAAAATGTACTACCTTAGCTGCCATAATCAATATTTTTACATATTGTACTAAAAGACTTGGTGAGCGTCTAATGTGAAATGGGTCACTTGCACACACACGATCCCAGAGATTCATAACCCAGCTCTGCAGCTCCCCTCAGGTCTATTAATAGTAGTATTTTTTTTTCAGCGTTCAGCTGCAGCTGTTTTTGTTTTGTTGGCCAGCAATATTCATTTTCAGACGCAACAGGCAGCTGTTTTCATTGAAAAAGCTCTGATAAGCCCACAGTAGTTGTAGATGGTGAACATATTGAACCATTTAGCATTTACAGATATCCCTTAGGAGTACGTGAGAACTAAAACACAACAGAGAGTGAATGCTGAACCTTCACCAGATGAGCAGAAATAAACAGTCTGTTTAACCCCAAACCATGATCTTTTCCTCTAACCGAGACTGTATGTGCCAAAATCTATCCAAATTTGTCACCTATTCGTCTTCTCCCGTTTATCCAATTAAGGGGTCTCTCGTAATTAGCAAATACTTTAACACAAGTCTGGAATTTTAACCTAAAAGGTAAATGATACAACGGGACCAAAACAGTGTCACTGCATACACGACTACAGTATGATCAGTTGCTTGTTTCAGTTCCAGCACACTTGTAGAATATTTTCATCTTCATTCGTCATTTCCTTTTTTCCAGGAACGCATCAATCTATCATCTGTTTTTTTATATACTTCATCCATTGTATAGTTCTTTAAAGCAGGTGCAACTTAAACAGCTTCCCAGTCCATCAAAGGGTTTATGCATATAGCTGGATAACGTACTCTCATATTCACATCAAAGGGCATCAAACACATCCAACTTTGCAGGTTACCCTAATTGGCATCTTGAGATAAAGATGCCTTTATTGTCATCGTATCATAAAAGCACAACTTTGCTCCGGTTTCCTCCCACAGTCTAAAGGCATTCAGTTAGTGGGCTTAGGTTAATTGGTGATTCTAAATTGGCTGTAGGTGAGTGCCTCTCTGTGTTAGCCCTGTGACAGACTGGTGACCTGTCCGGGGTGTACCCTGCCTCTTGCTCCAGCCCCCCTGCGAGCCTGAAAAGGAAAATCGGAAGAAAATGGATGACTGGATAATATTGCACATACATTGGAAGTGTGTTCTGTATGTTTGCGGTTCAGAATTCCGATGGCCTTCATAAAGCTGTGTTTGAGTCTGTTTGTTCAGGTCTTCAGTGATCTGTATCATTTCCCAGAAGGTAGTAGCTCAAACAGCCGGGTATCCTGGGTGAGTGAAGGCTCTGCTGATGCAGCGGGTGTTAGCCACCTCACCAGTGAGAGGAGAGAACAGCCAGTAATTTTCTGTGCTGCGTTTATCACTCCACAGAGCCTTCTTGTCTGCTGCGACAGGAGAGCATAGAGCTGCTGCACAGACGTGTGCCGCCATCTCAAGAAGCTTATCTAAGAACTGTGGGAATCACTGCATAGCAAAGCCAGATATAGACACATCTGTATTTATGTATTTACGTGCAAATCTTTCTTCTCACTTAAGGAATGAGACACTTGTTTTTCTTTTTAATGATGATGGAGGGTTTGCGCCTTGATGAATGTTAAAAAGTTATTTCTAGACTTTATTTATATTTAACTGTTTACAACACTGCTTGAAGACCAAGTGTGTGGTGTGTGAAATGAGGCAGTTAAATATGTGGCGTTAATTAAATAGAACTAATATTTATCATTGGTAAATTAAAGTCATCAGCTAGTTTAGGAAAAGCTTTAGAAAACTCTTTTCAGAGGAATTTCAGGGAATTCTTGAAATAGTTTCTTACAGAAGCGTTGCCTGAGGTCAGGACTGTTCTGAACAGCGCATTTCTCAAGCAGACATTTAACTTGGCACAGAATGACAGTATTTTATGATGTGTTGGTTTTTTACAGGCATCATTCGGCAGCCAAAATACATTCACACTCACCTTCTTAATGTGTCACGTCACTTGTTGCAGTCAGCAACATTTCCAGTAACTCCACTGTGAAAGTTCTAGTAAGGTTAAAATTGATGAGTCTAGTAATATTAAAGCAAATGGGTGACTTGTCACCAGTCTGAGGTGTGTGTGTGTGTGTGTGTGTGTGTGTGTGTGTGTGTGTGTGTGTGTGTGTGGGTGGGTGTGTGTGTGGGTGTGTGGTGTGGTTT
>VUQK01043884.1:108686-119639 GCA_015106715.1 Bujurquina vittata
GTGTTACCACTAAACCACTCACAGATTGATCGGGGGGGGTGATTTACTGATACTGAAATCTGAAAAATGCTAACATAAATCCAGTGAGATTAAACCAGTTTATCTAAATGATTACATTTGAAGGTAAAACTGAAACATGAGCATGCTCGAAATGTTATAAATAATCCGTCACTGCGCAGGGGAATGCTTCACATGTCCAACTGGCCTCCTTTGTTTTACTCTCTATGGCCATCCTCATGATTGTGTTTCCAGATTGGAGCAATTTCCTTTTTGGATACTAGTTATTTGTACTGATAAGGATGATGGCCAGAGGTATAAAAACTCACAAATCCCTAAAATATTAATTGATTTACCAACATCAGGATCTACAGATCTTTAAGAATATGGTCATACCTCTGTTTTTAATACCAGCTAGAGCAGAAGATGAAACTGTAATTTAGGAATATCTGTTCTTCTGTAGCTATAATGTGATCATTTGACATACATGTACCCGTATAAATTTCCACGTGCTAATTCAGCCAATCCAACCCGTTAAACCGAAGAGACGTCTGATTTTGTGAAGCCATAATGACGATTAGTCACAACAGAAAGGCAGAAGAATAAAATCACCTGAACCCTGAAGTAAACATTTAAAACAGTGGCCTGTGGTTGTTTTACTTTGCTCAGGAAATGCATCAGTCTGAGTTTAATTTGCTGCCTTAGCTCATTTGTTTTTGCCTGAAGTCTAGTTATTTGCTGGCAGCGAGTGCGTTTCTGCACCGCAGACTGTGCTGCTCTGTAAAAGTCTCAGTCGACCCAGGGATGACATTCCAGCTCCTTCTCCCTCTGAGCTCCACATTACACAGTATCCTCCCTCTGTGCCTGTTACAACCTTTCCCCATCAAGCTGTGCCAGGCCCAGCCCCCTCTTTATGCTCAGGAAACCTCTAATCCTGTCGCTGGAATGTCTTCACCTTCCAGACTCTGTGGCCGCTCACTCTGATTGCCAACACCATGCTTGGTCCAATTATAAAATGTGTGTGTGTGTGTGTGGGGGGGGGGGGTCATTTTGCAGTCCTCAGCAGAAATGTGACAGTGGAAGTTCCCCTTTTGTATGCAGTTCAAATCAAGATGTCTCTGTTCTTTCTCTTCTCCCGTCTCACTTGTGTGTGTCTGCCTGTGCGCGCTGCTCTGTGTTTACACAGAATGTGTAGCAGGCCAATTTGGGGCGGACTGCCAGGAGCGGTGTGAATGTGAGAACAGCGGCCAGTGTGACAGACGGACCGGACGGTGCAGCTGCAGCGCCGGGTGGATTGGAGAGCGCTGTGAGAAAGGTAAGCCCGTGGGTGAAAACTACCCCCCCCCCCACAGAAATTTTGACATCATGGAGAAGTGCTGCGCTGTGGAAATTGTGCCACTGTGATGGGAGTTCTGTGGGGTTTTGTTAATTATAGCCTCTCATTTGCACATTTTTCTACCCAGCATGTGATGTCGGACTGTTTGGCGTCGGCTGCCAGGAGCGATGCCAGTGTCTGCACGGAGCTTCGTGCCACCATGTCACCGGAGAGTGCCAGTGTCTGCCAGGGTGGAGAGGAAAAGTCTGTGACAAAGGTATAAAACGGCAATTAAGATGGATTTTGTGCTCTTGCAACCTCTAGAGGACAAAGCTTGGACTGTTTCAATAATAAACATTTCTGTATTTTTAATCCTCTACATGCATGAGCAGAATAAGAGAAAAAATCAAGATTTTGGATCAAGCCCTCGTGACATATTATAATTAATCTTGGTTTTTTTTCAATGCATGTTTTCATTTTCTCCAAGCTGAACCTTTGTATGCTTATACCTTTTATTTAAGTGCTTATTAAATATAAGGCACATGGGTTTTATTCCAGTTTATTGTGTAAGTTATTCCTAATTGCATGAGTGGCCTAGAGGAGTGTTTGCTCCTCTGTCCTTTTTTTTCCTGTTTTCAGTTTCTTGAAAAGTTTAAATGGGGACATGCAGAAGTGAATGTCTGATTTAGTTTTCCTTCTGCATCCTTCAGCATGTTTGCCGGGTACATACGGAAAGGGCTGCTCGCAGCGCTGCAACTGTGCACAGGGCACATCCTGCCATCACATCTCTGGAGAGTGCGGCTGTCCTCCCGGATTCACTGGCAACGGCTGTGAACAGAGTGAGCTCTCCAACGCTAACTTTTTCTGCTAAAGACACATTTCTGGTGGCTCAGAAAGCAAAAATGTCTGTAAGCACATTGCATGTTAATGATTCTTTCCCTCCCTCAGCTTGTCTGCCTGGAACCTTTGGGCAAAACTGTAACCAGGTCTGTCAGTGCTCTGAGACAAATCAGCTCTGCCACCCAGTGTCTGGATCATGTTACTGCGCTCCAGGTTTCCATGGCCCCAAATGTAACCAAAGTATGCATAAACAGCATTTCCATACATAAACATTAAACCATGATAGTAGGTTAAATCAAATAAAATGATTTAACTCTTTGTTATTCATATTTAGTCTGCAGAGAGGGTCATTATGGTCCAAACTGTGAAAGAGAGTGTCAGTGTGAAAACGGAGGGAAGTGCATTCCTTCCACTGGAGCCTGTGAATGCCCAGCTGGATTTATCGGACCGCGCTGCAACATCAGTGAGTCTGTCTCAAACTCTGACAATGACAGAAAGTAAATTAAAGCGTGTTACAGTGTAGGGTGAAAAGTGTGTGATGTGTCCCTGTGGTGACAGCGTGTCCGACGGGGCATTATGGTGTGGACTGTGCCCGGGTGGCGGTGTGCAGAGACGGAGCCCAGAATGACCCGGTCACCGGTCGATGTGTGTGCGCCCCTGGACGCAGAGGAGAGGACTGTGGAAAGGGTTAGCTTTCATTATTGTTGATACGTTTGTGTTGTGTGGCCTGCGAGCTTGTAAACAACATCAGATCTCTGAAAAGAGGTCATCCAATCACGTTAAAGTCCTCTACAGTCTTCCAGTAGGTTTCCATTCATGTGATACATTTCATACATTTGAGAAAAAGGGATGCAAATTATGAAATATGATATTATGTATCCAACTGCAAATAGTAGACAATAGAGGTGCAACAAGAGACTGGAATGTATAATTATAGAGAAAGGCTGAGTCACCATGAAAGACTACGTAGGCGAGAGTTTGTCTTTCATCAGCTACAGTACATCATTTCATGAACAGATTCAGAGAGTTGAAGAAGTAAATACAGGGACAAAGCTGAGAACTAATATTACCACCTGAGGTGGCACCACTTTAAAAATAATACCACTGAAAACTTCTGCTAGTACCGCATCTTAATTCTGCAAGTGCAACAATGCAGAGAGCTGCACTGTCTCGACCTCATTTAAGGCGCAGTGAGCCAAAGGGAAAAATTCTCATGCGTCCTGATTAATTCAAATCTGAAATTGTTTTTTTGAAATCATTGTCATTACATCCTTCAGTCTGAGGAAGAAAGACACTGACCTTATTGGCCAGCATTGGTGATGGTATGTGGGGCTTTTTAGCATGCATAGCATGGGATGATGTCTTTTTCAGACAAGGCTCTGCTTCTTTCAGTGTCACACCTCAAAGCCCCATTCTGCACATATTAGAGGAGCATGAATCCATATTTGCTGCCACACATTGAAAACATCTGTCACATTATGAGCTGAAAATATGACAGGAGGCCCCAAATTGTTTATTAGCTGTAATCTCATATAATGAGCAAGAATGTCTCTGTGCTTTCAGAACTACTGCATATTATGACAATTCTGCCTGGATGTTTTCTTGAGTTTAATTTGAGTGCGTGTTTGGCCTCAGGCTGCCCCCCAGGCTGGTTTGGGGCAGAATGTGCCCAACGGTGTAACTGCAGTAATGGAGGAGTGTGCGACTCTGTGACCGGCAACTGTACCTGTGGTCTGGGCTGGACTGGTGCCCACTGCAACATCGGTGACAACCTACTCTTTTTTAAAAATGTATATACATATATATATATATATATATATATATATGCTGTCCATTACTGCATATTTGATTAGATGTAACATGTTGAAATCATGTAATCAAGTGTCACGACGAGTCATGTCTTCTGTTTTGTTCTTCTTGTCCCAGAATGTCCAGCGGGAAGATTTGGTGCCAAATGCCAGCTGAAGTGTAGCTGTCAAAATAATGGTACTTGTGACAGAGTGATGGGGACGTGCCAGTGCGGACCAGGCTACTACGGACATCTGTGTGAACAGAGTGAGAACTGTACAGACGCGCACACACACACACACGCAAAGAATGACCTCCGTTGTTCAAAAACACGAGCAAGTCATTGTAGTTCCACAACAAACACGGACACTACAGCAACATCGTGGTGATATAAATCCGATTCTTGCAAGAGATTGCAGCATATGTAGTGAAGCACACAAAGCACCTCAAAGGTGTTGAAGGTCCTGTAAAACATGAGATGTATCATTCGTGCTAATACAGAGATGTCACAGTGTGACAAATCTTTTTAAAATCCTGAAATTTAACCTTTCAAAGTTGGTTGTTCAAAATGGAGAGTTAAACGTTGGTTCTTGGGGAAAATATTCAGGATTTTCCCAAAAGTGGGTTTATACATTTTATGTGATTGATATTCTCAAAGAAATCATCCTTTAAATATCCATCCATCCATCCTTTAAGAGACATGCACATTTTTTATTAATTAATTTATTAATTAATGCACAACAACCTTTAAACCTTAAAGGTCGACTTTTATTTCCCTCCACTCATTAGCCTGCCCCGCTGGTTTCCACGGCCCGCTGTGTCGGATGCAGTGTGACTGTATGAACGGTGCCCCCTGTCACCCGGTGTCGGGTCAGTGCATCTGTCCTCCAGGATATCACGGAGCCCACTGTCACAGAGGTCAGTCCAATCTGTTTTCCACAATGAAATAAAAGAATCTCTCGCATGTTTTTGTCTTATTCTATAAAAAAAAAGTATTTCATGTTCTCAATCCTTCACTCAGTGTGCAAACAGGGTCACTACGGTCAAGACTGCGCTCAGATCTGTGACTGTGAAGACGACACTCAGTGTGATCCCGTGTCAGGAAGATGCCGCTGCTCCTCGGGGAAGACTGGACCCAGATGTGACATTGGTAATCTCCCACACATTTTTTTCTTACTTTGAGAACATGCAGCTAATAAAACTATGCACGTACCCCATTTTATTAGTGAAACTCTTTGAGCTTATGTGCCTTCTTTGCAGTGGCAACAGCATTGATGAGTTATGCAACAGAGATGTGGGGGCTATTCATGTACACTGCTGCTATGAGGAATTAGCTACACTACACTTGTTCAACAGGAACGCATGTATGCTGAGTTGGTGGTGGGAATGAAACTCTTGGAGGGCAAGCGTGGTACTGAATTGTTAGTACCATTGGCTAATTCTGCAGCTTAGACCATAACCCAAATTGAGAGGATGTGTTCGGTATATGGCTTGAAGAGAGTGAGTGTGACAGAGTGCAGCAGCTGGCCTGAACTAGCTCGCAGGCTTCGCTCCATCAGTGGAAGGAGGAAGCATTCACGCTCAAAACGTATTAATGTATTATTAGATAAATGCATAGAAAGTATCATGTAAAATATATTTTTAGTAAATACTTCAATGCCTAAAAGTGACTTCTGTGATAATGAAGTGCCCAGCAACAGTTAACAACAGATTGGAATATGAAGACAATAGAGACAATACTCAATATGTATATAAACAGTGTGCTGGACATTCCCTGTATTGTACTGAATATTTTTGGATCCGTGTAAAAAAAAAAAAACAACAATTTGGGCACTCAAAGCACTTTCTTACTACAAGCTTCATTCACCCATTCACCCAAGCACTTTTTTCTATGCCTAAGAGCGAACATTCACACGCACTCACACTGTGCTGGATGCATCTGGGGCAACTTGCCCAAGAATACTTTGACACACAGATTAGGGGAAACGCAGATCAAACCACAGACCTTCTGATTAATAGGTGATCCACTCTACTTGAGTAAATGTAGCCGGTTACTTGTACAAATCTACTCAGTGAAGTGTGTAAAATCAAACAAATGAGTTCAAATAAAGGCAAGCAATCTTT
Organism: Bujurquina vittata; assembly: GCA_015106715.1. Taxonomy (NCBI): domain Eukaryota; kingdom Metazoa; phylum Chordata; class Actinopteri; order Cichliformes; family Cichlidae; genus Bujurquina; species Bujurquina vittata. The sequence continues at coordinate 114,751 of VUQK01043884.1, forward strand.
AGACTGACTAAAGCATGTTGGACAGGAGGAGGTGTTTGTGGCCAGCCTGCCACTTTAATTGTGCACTCAGCATTTTTTATTGAATTGCTTTTATTTCCCTTTTCCCTGTTTGGTGTCAGACTGCAGAGAGAATCATTACGGGCCTGACTGCTCAGAGACCTGCGAGTGTGAGAACAGAGCGCGGTGTGACCGTCACAACGGCCGCTGCAGCTGCCTGCACAGCTGGATTGGACCGTTTTGTCAGGAAGGTACAGCAGTGTCTAACACACACACACACACTCACTCCCTGGCATGTTAACACTTACGTCATGAAAATTTCCACACGGAGGGCAGGTGATGGCCTCCGCTCGCCCTCAAGTGGGAATAGAAGTGACATATCTGCTGACCTGGTGAAATGGGAGTAAATAACTAGTGTAAGTGCTGACAGTGTTAAGTTACTGTCTGTGAGGGGCAGAGCTGCAGAGGCTGCACTTTCCTCTTGTGTTTTTTTCCTGATCAAATGTGAACATTGTGCATTTGCTGAGCTGGACTCACAGCTCTCTATGTCCGTCACCTCAGGTGGACCGCCGCGCCTCACCTATGGGAGCAGCTCAGGACACTCACAAGAAGACAACTCATTATAGCGGCTCAACCTAGCTGGAAAACTCAGTTGGGACAGACGTTTTAACTGAAGTGGGTGAAGGCTTATGACAGGAACCTGTAGCAGCTGGGAGATTCATGGAAATGGACACACTAGTGAGAACTCAAGTTCCATGTTTGCATCTGTCTGGATGGCTTTTTTTTTTGTTCTCGTGCCAAAGTCTCCTTTAAACTGAGTTGAACTGCCACCGGCAGGTTGTCACTTCCAAACCTGAACATAAGCTGCTTTTCATCTTCAGGATAAGCATTTCTCCTCAAAAACTACTTCCAGAGTGGTGGTCAGGTTTGCTGCACTTTCAGTATATTGTGCTAATAGATTTACCCTCAAAATACAGCAGATGGTACTGTATATAAAACATTCTCTAATTTTGTAAAGATGCTGGTGATATTACTGAATATGATGCAATTTGTATTTCATTGTTATGAAGTTGTTTTCAGTCTATACAATATGAAGTATGACCCTTGGGTAAATGGTGCTATGATGCTTTACTGTACAGTGCAACAAAGATTATAATGATCCTCACGAGCTTTATGCTACATCACAGTAAAACACGCTCCTGATTATGACATATGCTGTAATGATATAATTTTTAAGTTCAGATCATTTGCATCTTCAGGATTTTTTTTGTATAAATTGCTTCATATTTATATTTCAAAATCAAAAATGCATCTTTGTTTTTCACTGGATAAAAGAGTCTTTGAAGCTCTAACAAATCCAAACACGGTATGAATAAAGATGCAAACATAAAAACAGACACAAGTTTGTTTGTTTTTTACCATTCTTATTTTATCATTTCATTTTCACTGAAGATCATAGCTGTACATCCTGTCTAAATCTCAGATTCAAGCACAGTGCAGATAGCAACGCCTGCAAAATGAAATTAAAAAGAAAAAAGGCAAAGGTGATCACAACCAGAAATATATACAAAGGTCAAAGTATATACAGGAGATACCAGGCTCTCAATACATCGTCTTCAGAGTGAATTCTGCACACCGTTGCATTTGAGAATCGTAATGCACACACAACACAAAGATTGCTTCTTTTTGTCAGTCTTCAAATCAATACAATACCAATAGGAAAAATGCAGCATGATGACAAAAATAAAAACAGTTCTTTTAATTCTCTCTACTGCATTAAAGGCTAGAACATAAAAATATATTCTCTGTATAACCTAGAACCTTCTGTAAAATAAGCTCTATCCATCTGTGGGTCTGTTTCATTTGTGAACTAGTCATTAACATGTTAGAACAGCAAATTTGATGAAACCAGGACCTCTTAAAGCATTAATTTCTCCTACATGGGTGAGGGCACCAGACAAACACACACAAAGCTTCAAAAGTTTAATTTAATTCTACAATGTGCGTGAACCTCGTTACAACACTGTGTCGAGCAGCTCAGCACACTGAGATTTAACTCTGATGGCCAAACAAAATGCACAGCGATAAAGTTCAAAGGGAAAGTTGAACATGTTTGGGAAATGCGTCTGCTGATGTTACGACAATGAATCAAGCTGGGTCAGCTTTGCACGAAGACTGGAAAGAGGCAAACAGCTTTTCTACTTAAACCCTTCTCAAAGAATAATAATGTAGAAATGATAAAACAATCCCTTCACAACTTAAAACGGCTTAAACGTAATTGGTTTGCCTTATTTAGTATGAATGTGCAAATTAGTCCCTGTCTAATTCCTCCACTCCTCACTTGAGTTATTTGCCACGTGGGAGGAGAGAGCGAGCGAGCAGTCCATACTGCCAAAGGAACAAGCAACAAGTGGTCATCAACTCAGGTAACGTTCTTGTCACTTCACCCGTCTCTGCTCCACTCCGTGTGTCTGGTAAACCAGCGGTGAAGAGATGCACCCACACCGATGGTGAAACAGAAAGCACAGGATGAAACTGGAGTGTGGCTCTCAGCATATAATGTGTTCCTAATGTTAAACAAACCAGGTCCCCAACTGAGAGTCTGACAAGTTATCCTTACCAATATCTCAATCAGACTGTCATTGGTAAACACATATGAACAAGAGAACCTATGCCTCCCATCATCTGTAAACTAATGCCTAAATATGTCCTGTTTTATGGGTACAGAAGAGCAGATTTGCCATTGTAATTTCTTCTGGTTTCCAGTCTGGGTGCTAAGGTAGTGGTAAATATGAGTTCGGCATAATTGTTTTGTAATTTTGGTCAAGAAAGCACATTTCCCAAACTGTCACACTATCTTTTAAGTCTCAGACTTGTTCTCCACTCCCTGCAGATGAAAATATTAAGACACAGGAACTCCACAAACTAATGAACAAAATTTTCTATGCTTATCTTTTTGCTTTTTTTTTTTTTATTCTGAGAAAACAGCAGCGGCTTGTGCCTGTTTTTACTCAGACATACAAGAGACACGGCAAATCAAACGTACTCAGGGATCAACTAATACAACAGCGTGGGATTAGTTTATCGTCCCGCAATCCCTTACACTCGGACACACACAGACATACACAAAGCCAGATCAACAGCAGAGTTGCTGATGTTTAGGAGTAATACTCACGCAGACTGTAAAACCTCATCCACACATTCCCCCACAGTGACGTTCACTTTAATTTATCCCCTCCCCTCCAGCTGAGCAGCTTCATCTCATTTGGGTCATTCACACTAATATAAGTTATCTTAATCTGCACTTGTTTTTTTTTCTCTTCTAAGAATCAACAGTTTATCAGCTGTTAGTAAAGATTGGTTATCTACACGTGTTAGTAAGCTGGAAAAGCATCACCTTGTTTGTCCCGTGGGTACTGTAGGCTGGGTGAAGAGGGTCCATGCTTAGAGGATGTAACATGCTTTCCACTTGTGCTTTAATCACAGTAAGAGAGCACCCAAAGGACAAAAAATGATACAGGGTTTTGTCAAAATGTCTGCAATAATACTTCTGACGCGTCTCAGGCCGTCTGCGACCTGAAACAAACCTTACCGATCCTAAAGCACTTAGTTGTACTACGCATTCTGTATATGAAGGACATATTTGATAACTAGTATAACAGCTTGGTCAAGTAAAGATATATATGGAGTAAAGTCCATACCATAGATAGATTACAAGCTGGACAGCACATGCGTCAAGATGATTTCTATAACCTTGCAGGAAGTTGTCTAAAAGAGATGATGAAGAAGATCTTTGGCTCAAGCCACGCTAAAGTGTCCACACATGAAAGAAAGACAGATGACTAAATACAACCTCCTGACTTTGTGCACGCCAACACACGACTGAAACCACCTGCTCCGTTCCCTGAGCTGCTGTCACTCACTGATTAGCTGGACACATGACTCCCCTTCCTCCCAGTCAGGGAGCGGCAAACGCCACTTCCACCAGTCAGCGGTCCCCGGGACATGTGACTGGTACAAAGAGGCAGCCGTTAAGCTGCTCGTCTACAAGCCCAAAGCACAGTTTAATGAAACTGTAAATAAGGCAAAATTCTTGAACTTAATGTGATTGTGGAGAGGTTTCCATGAAATGTGGAGCAAGCACTGATATGACCATTCCCTGTACACCAAATCCTCAATTTGAAAAAGTGAGCGGCTGGCTGGGTAGCACAGTGAAGCAGGGAGCTGCGTTTGATTTAACACAACTGCAGTTCCTCCTGTTAGGGATGAATAAACTGCTCATTTCTTCAGTGACACGCAAGCTGCCCAGACACATCAGCCTAGGCTCCTAAACCCATCATGCCGGGTGGTTCACTGGTCAGGATGGACGAACTACGTTCCTCCTCATCCTCCAAGTCCTGATGATTTCAGAACTTCAGATGGCGGGAGCATCGGAGCTTTAGGCTGGACCAATGCACTGCCAGTGAAGACACCAAGGGAGGATGAAGACAGGGAATTATCAAGAGGCGATGCGATTCTATAGTGCAATGGTTGTGAGTTAAGACTGTTACTAATACTCATCCTCGCTCCTCTTTGAAACTACCCTCCAACACCTTTTACTGACAGTACTAAAGTGCTGATTAAAGCCCACGATGAGGCTCTGGTAACGTCAACAACACAAACTTTCTTTCAGAAAATATGATGGATTTGTACAGTACACAGGTGCTTGTAAACAGAACGTCCAAACAACAAATGCATGGCTATGGTACATGTGCAACAGTAGTTCTCATGTATTCATACAGTATGAACTTCATCTTCCTTTTAGTTGTGTTCGGTTTTAGAAAAAAAAAAAAAAAAAAAAAATTTTGCTTCTAAACAAGGGTGTTTTTTTTTTTTTTTTTTAAATTTTTTTT
>VUQK01043884.1:132507-145463 GCA_015106715.1 Bujurquina vittata
AAAAATACAACGAAAAAAAAAAAAAAAAAAAAAGATTAAGAAAGCACACATCTGTTATGACATCTGCCAAACAAATATAGTGAATTACAGCAAAAATGCACTGGAATTGGTTATGCACATGTAGAAGCTGTAACGATATAAAAAAGCTTGGGTCACATCTTTAGATCATTCATGCATTTCTACCTTATTCTATCATCATCACTCTCACACACATCCTACAACAAGTATGACTGTGCCAGAACTCAAACAATGCCACTGAATGAGTGCGCTGAGCACATAACCCGATCTGACATAACCTGAGCCATACAAATACCCATCCAGGACCGACAAAGTAGAAGACGAGGCACTAGAAGTTCATCCATTATTCATAATCTTTGAGGAGGGACACAGAAGTGTGGGCATGGCATGGCTGCCCACATTAATCTTTCATCTCCCCAACTTACTGTTCCGGTTCACAACACACAAGCCTCCCAATATGTGCAGGGGAATGAGATGATACAAGATTAGGCTGGCTGGCCAGGAAGAAAAAAATACCACAAGCAATTAAAGTGTGCCTCATATCATACCTCCATCCTTTCTTCTTTATGATGTTTCCAAGCACCACCTCTGCCCTGCAAAAACATATGGAAAGAGGGCATGATTATAAAAAAAAAAAAAGATCTTAAAATGATATGAGCATTTACACCGGACTGTCTCAGGATTAAATTGTTAATTAAAAAAAACAATCAAATTTGGAGCGTATACTGTAAAACGGAAGTTTTCATAGGAGAAAGCACCTGTTTAGGACTGGTGGGTGTGAACTAGCTGCCAGGTCAGAGCCCGATCCCAGCTGTGCTTTTGAGCCACTGCTATGTCACTCATTAGCAGCCACAGGGGTGCTAATGAGTGACATTACGTTCAACATGGGGCTCATTAGGGCTGGGCAGAAACCTGTCAGCGGGGTGTCTCTCCAGCTCCCTCACTCTGACAAATAACGAGACACCGCCTTGTGACACAGTTTCACATAAAATCCAATTGGATGTAGAAGTAGAAAAAAAGCACCGTGCCAACTACAATTTGTTTAGCTGTGCTGATGAGTACAGCTCGCAGCTCTAATTGACGCAGTTTTCAAATATTATGGCAAGTATCAAATTTGTGCACAAGTGCATGGACCACAATTCACCTACAGCATATTCCATGTTTGAGTGTTCCCAAATAATAGCAACAACATTTGAGTTCAAAGTCAGCATGAGCAGTTGTCATGTTTGTCTATTACTGTTAAGCCTCTGAAAAAGGCAAACAATGTCCGTATAAAAATGGCTGTAATTCCTAAATACTGAATGTACTACATTTTGTTAAATCCCTTGAATTACAGCTGAGAGTCAGACAGCTATGACCAGTCCTGTTCATGTATACCATTTTTGTATGTCAGTACTAGTCCTTAGAGTTGCTTCTAAATGAATGTATGCAATGTAAAGTTAATCAATATCACAAAAAAACAAGGACGTATGACTTGGGACTTTAATATACATGGGCAGTTGTGATAAAACAATTTATTTCTTTTTTCTCTATGTGTATTTATTTAAATATTTATTCCTGCATAACACCCCTTATGTTTGATACTTATTAAAAGATAAATTAAATGTTCACCCTCCCCACTTATGTGTTTGTGCCTCTGTACATTCTGCTGATCCAAACAGCAGCTGCCCTAGTACAGTAGACACTGCACCATTACTCCGAGTGGTTTCAGCCCCTGCCAGCTGGACTCCCATCTTTTTTTAAAGAACGAGTAATGAACACTCCCCTGAGAGCAATGATGTATGCGTGTGTATGTGTGTGTGTGTGTGTGTGTGTGTGGATGTGTGTGGATATGTGTGTGCCTCTCTGGCAAACACCCACACGGAGCTCTGAGAGTTGCCCCTTTGAAATGTGAGTAATCTGAGTGACCAAACATAAGGTTCACTGCGCCTCGAGCAGGTTGACTTTCTTCATCCACCCATTAATTAAAGCTTTGCTTTATTTCAATGCTGAGCTGCTTTCTGACTTAGGGCAGAAGCAATCATGTCATACTGCACTACCCATGGTTTCTTTATATTTTATTACTTTCATATTTCTCAGTCCTTATGCCACCTGTTTGTCACTGGTTTCCCATATCATACATTTAGTATCCATCTCCAGGAAAATGTCTCTGAGACTGACAGAAAACAAAGAAAGGAATTCTGCAAAAACACTTTCATGCCATGTGTGTTTGCTGGTAACAGCAGCTACATGGGATAAGCACACCATATTTATTTGTGCAATTAGACATTTATTTATATTTCTCAGAAACAGTAGCCTGTTTATTTGCATGGATATGCTAGTTAAGCATCACAATAAATATTTGAACATTATGTGTTCAATGTTTCGTTTCATGACCATTTTTGTTTAGGGCTAAACCACAACAAACAGCTTACAAATCTTATTTATTTATCTGTCCACGCTCACAACACAGAATCAACATCACAGCAGCTGACTGCAGCCACCAATTCCACCACTTCACGTCCTCTAAGTCCGACTGATAAAAGAATCCTAAGCCACAACTGAGGACTTCACATGAAAGCTTTTTCCATTATGACGTGCAAACTGTGCGATTTGTTCGACTCCTGCTTGTGTGTTTGTGTGTAATATAAGCTCCTTGGTGCTGCTTTGCAGGGGAAGCTGTCAGGATTAACACCTGTGCAACACATTTGGAGCGGTGTGACGTGCTGTCACAAACACTTGCGCGTGCCAGACTTGTCCTTTCTCTTCAAGTGTAGTTCTGGTTTATGGTAGCACGGTGAGCAAAGCCAGAGCTGGTTTTACTTCTGTGTCAAAGATCAACCTTGTACTTGTTTTTCTGGCACTAAAATGAATCAACAAGACTGCTAAAAACTCCCCAAAATAATAAAGCCATGGCGTGGTGACGTGCATCAGACCACAGCTGCTGAAGCATTGGATGTGAAATGAGAACAACCACTGAGACCTACAGCTCGTTTCTCCTCTTTTGTTAGCTTTTGTTTTTCCTTTTTGAGACACAGGGACTCTGATGCATCTCCCCAAACATAATGGAAAAAATAGAATAGTCTCAGGAGGATTTAAAAAAAAGAGACTTACTGCTGTTAATAAGAGATACTCTTTGCAAAGGATAATCCCTTAGATTATTTCACACCACCAAAGTTACTGCAAAGCCAGACTAATCCATCCTGGAATTTAAACATCCACTAGATCCAGCAATAAGGCAACACGCTTTCTGAGGTTAAAGTATCATCTCTGTCTGATCTCTAAATTCATGCCATGAATATCTGAACCCTGGCACTGTGATCATTATGTAAAAGGAGACAGACATTAATTTCTTCTCCTTCATTTAATAATGGGAAAAAAATGAGGAGTTGATTCATCGAGATAAACATACCATGGAGCTCATTCAGAGGCTGAATGATACTAAACCGTTGCTCGAGAAGAGGGTAAAATGAGACGATGCAATTATTAGCAAAAGTTAACCCTCAAAAAAACTAAAACAATGTGGAAAATATGATGGAAATAAAATGTTCATGTATTTCCATTGTTGTGGATTCATTTGTTAAGTTAGTCTTTATAAAATGAATTTTGCCACACAATGCTTGAAACCAAATGGCTCCAGCATGTCCGCTTATGCAGAAAATATAAATAAAACAAGATGAATGAGAAGACACTGAGTACTGTTGGTTCTTGTAAAGATGCACTGCTGTAAGTAACTTTCCACTGCTTTGAGTGCTCAAAAGAAATTTCATCCACCCTGGGACTGAGACTTGCCGAGGTCCTCCAAGCATCTGGATATGGAGCACTTTGTTGTTAAATGTAATTGTAATATCTTTTCTGTTGTGGTTGTATTCATCTGACAGTCGCCACAAACACAAAGAGAATTTCTGAAATAAACTATTATTTTACTGAAATTATGTAAGAACTAGGAGGGCACTCAGAGAACACATCCTCAGGCCAATGTCCTAATTCTAAATTTTAAGACAGTGAATCAGATTCTCACCAAAAATTAAAGACTTATTTTGTTCATGCTTCATCTCTCCGTCACAATTCATGAACTTCTGCTTTGCAGTTTTTTGGGGGTCTTCTTGCTGACAAAAGACACCAACTGCTCTCAGGGATTATGTGATCGCATACTCGTGCATATTAGAGATATTGTACCATGAGTAAAGACAGCAACCTGGCACCTTGACTCTGTGCATTACATCCTTTCTAATCCCTGGAATTGTAATCCCGTTCGACTCTGCACCACTGTAGCTAAAACGCCTATACTATAGTCTGCTAGTACATAACCTCTACTTGCCTTCATAATCAATCACACATCAGCAGCTTGGTAATGTTTGCTGCTACTGTTCAGTCCTAAGTGACTTGCCACACAGGATATACTTACTTGCCAGCAGCGTAGACCTCCGCTGTGTCAAACAGATTGATGCCATTTTCATAGGCCAGAGTCATCAGCTGTTCTGCCATCTGTTGAGAGAGCAGGGGGGAAGGAACAGCAAGGGGAAAGGATGGGGGTGAGACCACTGATGTGAGGCGTTAGTAAATTTTAATTATTAAACTGACTTCATAAGTCTACAGACTAGCTGTAGACCCTTCCGTAAAAGTAAAAATAGGCTTCTTGAGCAACCTAGGATATCTCAGATCATATGGTGGGTTTCCATTCCAAAGCTTTGACAGATGGAAGCTGACAACATGCATCTGCTCTCACCTCATCCGTTATCTGTCCTCCGAACGTCACCCATGTACCTACAGGGAATGACAGAAAGGTGGGGTCCGAGAATTAGTACACAAACATGCATGCACAGGTTATATTGCCCATTCATGAAACAATATCTGTCTAAAAAAAAGAAATATTTGAATAATAGAATTTGAGAATTTATTTTTTTTTATTTTCTGCAGACAAACTTATTTTTTCACACTCTGTTTAGTGGCACTTTCTCTGTGTGCATAGAATAGGTTTTATATTCCCCTTCCCGGTCTGTTACAAAGAGTCTTTGGCTTGGAGAAAACAGTTTGTCTCGTGATCTTACCTAATCCAAGACAGGATACCCGCAAGCCCGACTTCCCGAGGTTTCTGTCAAAACAGAGGAAAATACATTAAAATTAATGTAGCAATGAGGTGGCAGTGATACATGATATTTTGTCCTCAGGCGGTGGCTGCGACCAGCACAGCCTTTCAGGAGCAATTGCTCAAAAAATAAATAAATAACCCTATCAAGCTCAGTAGAGTTCTCTCATCCTTAGGTTGTTACTGCAGTGGAGACTTAGATTGATAGAAGCTGGGATGAACAGGGCTTTGTATGGATCTGGTGACAGCCTGCACATACTGCAGGACTGACACATGTTGAGTGGATGGCTAATGAAGGACAGCGACATATGAGCTGACAATGAGAAGGTGTGTGTGTTCACAAAAATGTCAGGGAAAATCAGAGACAGGAAGCGAGTATTAAACAGGCCCACCATGACATCCACTGAAATTTCTCACAGCACACTAGGATCCCTCAGCCGCCATCTGACTAAAATCCCCTGCAGCAATGCAGAAGCTTGACTACTCACAACAACTTGCTCTTAAAGCTGGCATCTCTGAGCCTATCACAGACCAGACAGACCCCTCTGCTGACAATCCCAGCTTTGGTTACATCTTTGGTTGGTGCGTGCTTTTAAAGTTTTCTAACTTGCCTATGGTTCCTCAGTATCATAACAGATTTATGACAGATGAGGACTGTGTTATAATTGTTTCACAAGGAAATCAAACTGTCTCTTCAGGTCTGCAAAAGCGTGCAGACTACAATAGTTTTATTACTTTATTACTGTGCTGTTTCTGGTCATCCTCCTTCACGAGATAATCTGGCAGTGTAAAAAAGATAAAAGAAATGTGGCAGAGATGATGTAACATGTGCAGGAGTCAACGTGAGCATGTGGGAGGCTATCTAATATATTTTTATAAGACTGGCTGTATAGAAGAGCTGAAATGATAAGGGGTAGAGAGGGAGACAAAGGTGTGTGTGTGTGTGTGTGTGTGTGTATAGATGTGTGTATTATATGACTGCTTGTAACAAGTGGGACTGTGTATGTATGTGAGTGGGTGTTTTGTTAAGCCATGATAAGATTGTTGAATTGCTGCAATAACTAACAAAACACTTTCTTCAATGTGGTCTAAACAGCAAGTCCAAAAACAGAGATTAAAGCTGTTAAAACCTCGGCATTATCATATCCCCTCAGGTTACAGCACATCTGTGTAGCAAACAAAACAAACAAGCTCTTGTGTTTTAGGAAGTATTAATTTATACTATTTATTTTAGAATAGTTAGTCCAACTACATGCTCACTACTGTTCAAAATTATTAGCTCATTCTCAGGTCACTAAACCAGAATAGAAGCTCCATTCATTGTTATTCTTTGGTTTCTGATGCAAAACTTCTATTTTCTAAGCCATCAAAATGTTTCAGTGAGATCAAGCAATACAGAAAATTCAGTGTGTGTATTTTGCCGTTTGTGTTCCACTTATTTCTACAAAGAGCCTCATTAAAACTATCGCTCTGGGTCAGTGAAGACTGGCAATCGTGTTACAGTTTAAATCAGAGAGCAAAATGACATCACGTAAAGGAGCCTCCTGTTTCATAAACAAACTGTTTGTCATGAGGGAGAAGAGAAAGTGATCTAATGAGTCCATGTGTCCTAACGCTGCACTGCAGTACAAGTCTACTGTGGCAAACCACTGGAGCCAATCAACAGTTAACTGCCTCTTAATTGCATGAGTAAAATTGCCCCTTGGGGCACTGCTGTGCAGCATCACAGATAACCGACACCAAGAACAGTTTCCTGACTCAAACTGTCAGTGGAGCACATTTGCTGTAGTGTATTTAATTATGTTTATAGTTCACAAGTATGTTGAGAAAATTAGATACAAAGTAAACATTTTCATCAGGGTGGATTAAGTTTTCTGTCTTAACTGTTGCATGGGAAAGCCGAAACCATAGATACCGCACAGTGCAAACCTAAAAAAGAAAGTGGAATAACAGAATAACAGTTCCGCCATTGTCATGGTTCCTACTGTAAGGATGTACCTTTGTCAACACATTGTTCTCTTCAATATTTTACTGGAGTGGCCTTGAATACTGCTTTCTGCATTTCTGCAACAATCCTCCACAAGAGCCTGTAGGTATGCGGGAGTCATGTTCCTGCTGAGTGTCAGCAGACATGAACCACAACAGTAAAGTCATCCATCTCACAACCTCTTTAATAATGAGGGAGACAGGTACAGTACAGGACAGTGACAACACTGTAGACACAGAAAAAGACAGAAAGGACCCAGTGAAAAAGTATATACAAAGCCCAAGTGTGCAGTAAAGGTTTCCCTGTGGTGTGTTTGTGTGTGATTAAAACAGGGATTGGACTCTGGGGTTTGTCTACACAAGTTACACTTTAACTTGATACAAATCCTGGATGCGTAGTTAATTATTGGAAATATGTTTCCTTTCACTTTATAGATAAATTTTAAGTCAGAGAGATGTCTGGGACCACCCCCGAATCTTTTTGTTATTTATTATTAATTATTCAAGTAGTGATCAGTAGATTAATGACTCATTCTGCAGCATGACAACAAACACAGAGCTGGAATGATAAAGAGACATATTCAATCACAAAAACAAGCAGCAAACACTATGGCTACCCAGAGCGCTGTCCTGCATTCATTGCAATAAAAAAAAATTCCCAAAATGTTTGCACATTACTGTAACTGTGCTTGTTAATGACCTTAAATATGTAAGTTCCCACAAATTATACAGTCCCATCCAATCATTTCCCTGCTCTGACCCCATCAGATCAATTAATATAATTTTACATATCAATACAATTTAACATGTTACACAATGACACCTATCAGCTTAAGAATCAAGCTGACACTACAGAGAGAGATGTCCAATGATACCGAGCAGGGCATGCAACCCTTAGGCCTTTGAAAGTCATATCTAATAACGGCATAACAGCCATATACACTGATGAAACACATCATTAATTCTACCCTTTCCTAATCATCCTTTGCATGTCAGTAAAACATTGCTTTAGCTCTGCAGAAGCCTCTAAAGGTGCCCCGTGGTATCTGGCAACCAAGACGCAGCAGCAGATCTGAGTCCTGTAAATTGTGTTTTGGAGCTGCCACAGATCTGATTTGTTCCAGTACATCTTGCAACACGCTGGTGCCACTTTATGGGTTATCCCGCCTCTGATTCCTGTCAGTGGGTACTCACAAGTCTTGCAGTTTATAAGATGGTCCAACCCAGACTTCTGGTTCTTAATGATTTGGATGTTGTCAGAGTCACTTACTGTTTCTTCTTCCAAGTGATATGGAACTCAAAACACACTACAAAAGAATGGTGTCATCTTATCCTAATGATACATTTGTTCACATTACTCACCACTTTGTGGAGACAAGGGCTGGGCTCATGTGAGAAAATTATATAGCCAAGTTATCCCTTGAACATGTTAAGAAAAAAGCAGAGCTGGTGCCACCCAACATTAATCTCAGCTTAACCTCAAGATTCAACGCGCAACGGTATCTCACGCAATCATGATGATAGCTCATGTTTTATTTTTCTGCCTTGTTAGTAGTCTTTGTTGTGTTTCTCCTACCAACACCTTGGCTAAACAGCCCCCTACCAACAAGAAAGAAGACGTGCTATTTCTGTCCCTCTCGTCTGCTCAAAGTTTCTCTGTGTGTGAATTGCATAGAGCTGAGCAGGCTGAGAGGGTTCAAGTCAGTGGACAGGATAGAGTGATGAATGAGGAAACAAGGTCACAGAGCTGCAGAGATGAATGTGCTGAGAGGTATGTCCACTGAGCAGAACTATTAATACAACCCCATCCATAGCTTCAACTTCAGCTTCAGGTGGTTTTCTCCTCCATTCAGGTCTATATGACACTTGGAGTTGGGGGCGGGGGGTGGACTTAAAGGGCACCTATTATGCTTATTTCCAACTCCTTATTTGTATTCATGGATTCTGCTAGAGTAAATTTGCATGACTCACACTTCAACGATATGTATTCGTTAAGGTGGCGCTATCCACCTTCAAGAATATACACGGTGTGATCTAAACACATAAATACACAGCTACTGCTGAGAGAGACACACCGGTGAACTACAGTACCAATCAAAACAACAATAAATGCTTCAATCTATCATTATTATTGTCAATAAGTGGACTCTTTTTTTTTCTTACATTTTTTTGTTCCCTTTAGGACTGTATTTCTGATGAGAGAGGCAGGGAACACCCTGGACTAATCGCCAGTCTGTTGCAGGGTCATGAGAGCGGGAGAGAGACATTCATGGCCACTTTAGAATGACCATTTAACCTATCCCCATGCATGCCTTTAAACTGTGAGAGGAAGCCAGATGGAGAGAATCCACTGAGACATGGATTCAAACCCAGGACCTTATTGCTGCAAGTTGACGTTAACCACTGCATCATGGTGATGTCGTCTGCATATGCAGGCAATAACCAAAGAGAGACGCAGGTTGAACCACTTTGAAAAGCTGCTTACACATGTTAACTGTGGTTCACCAAAAAAGTAAATATTATCATTATCTGCGTTGTATTAGCATACTACACGCTAACCCTAATTATCAAATTACCTCAGGATTCACCTTATTGGTATGAAACAGGAAAATATTCAGCTCTTTGTTGTGCCTGCAGCTTGAGGATTTGTTCATCACTGCCAGCCGCATGACCTTTTTTTGGAACTTAAAACAAAAACATATTCTTGTCTCAGATAAAAGCCAAAGATGGATTTGTGAGAGTGAGTTTGGACTGCAGATGAATGGGAAAATGTTTTTTTTGGGTTTTGGTTTTTTTTTGATTAACAGAAATGATCAAACATTTTGGCAAATATGCTAATCTCTTTTTGTACTGAAAAATGTATGAGAAGATCAATATCGATACTGTCTTTTATAATGAAGCTAATAAGCTTAGCTCAGTATTAAATAATTTCACCATTTCTTGTTTCTGTCTTTCTAAAAGTTTCCACATTAATTTTTTTTGGTATAGGCACCATAAAGTACACAATAGAATATCACAAATATTACAAATTACTTTAATATCCCTCTATCACATTACCTTTTTAAAAACAGCTTATTGTAAGTATGCTCTTGCACCCAGGTACACACATAAAACATCAGGTTCTGATCTACTCTATGTCAATGTCGGAGTTGAATGCAACTATGTCTTCACACAACAAAGCAATGTGGGGTGCACTAGGGTATTTATTTGAATATTTACTATCCTTTTAGCCAAGGCCAAACTACTGTTCCCTCAAATAAATAAAGGCAGGTTTATAACAGGGAGACACATGGATCTTAGACTGTTTAACTGCAACCAACATGGGGTTTTCTGCAACTTTCAAAATACACTGTGTTTAGTTCTACTACTGTATGCGGTTTTCAAGGAGTTAACTTCCTCTGAAAGGGAAAAAGGAGCACTGTACTGCTCTACTTGTTCTGTGATTTTTCAACATACACACACTGTATTCTGTTTGCTTGCAGTGCCATACTTGTCAGCAGCCTGAGAAGATGTCAAATTTGATTTAATATTGTGTATGGAAACATCTACATACAACAGCCAGAAACACAGAGCCAGCGGCAGTGAAGCAGTTTAGGACAGCTGTCAATGGCAGTTTATTTTCTTCTTGGACCTAAACAGATTGTTGGCTCAGAGGGTTTTCCCAAGACTGAATTTCTTTTCTTCTAACTCAGTCATTTTCAGAGGTTCTTGTCTGGGAATAAATCTGCCAGTGCCTACAGGAATGGAAAGAGCAAATGGAAGCTTAGCAGAACCTGTGGGGTATTCAAAATCCAAGCAATGATTCTTACTGTGTACTGTGTAGGTAGTATCATGCTAAGCTGTACTCAGTATCAATGTTGGTCTGATACCAGCCAACATTCTTGGATTGGATATGAGGGAAGAAAACAAAGTATAATCCAATACAACCAGTTATCCTAAAAAATTACAATGTATTATAAATGCATAATGACACTATGAGGGGCTAGCATCTCAATAATCACAGCTGATGCTCAGAAAAAGTTTCCATGATTGGTTTCACAACCAATATTTGAGCTCAGTCACTGACAAATGTATTATTAACAACTTTGTTGTTTAAGAGAGGGAAAACAATGGTATCGGGTTCCTATTGGTATCAGCAGATACTCGAGCATTATGATAGCAGTATTGGCCATTGAACCACCTTCTAAATTAACACTGACATATTTTAAATCATGCCAAGAGACAATGTATAATCCTGGGTTAGAAAAAAATAAAAAAATGAAAAAATATAATGTAAATCTTATTAAAAAGTAATTTATCTCAACGCAATACATACTTTAATCCCAAACATACCGTCAACAATTATTTGACAAATCAATAAGGTGATTAAAAGAGGTCTTACAAATAAGTATTTTAATTTTATTTAAATGCCTAAGTTCTGTGCTTGTAGTTCAAAACACATCATCCACGATGGTATAAGGGTTAGTGCACATGGCTTGGACATCTGTGAAGGCACAATTAATGCTGTATGATGTGTGTTTTGGAGCCCTTACTGCTGATATCTACCACATTTCAGGAAAATATTTAAGTAAAACAAAGCTAGACCACATTCTGCATTTATTTCAACAACATGGCTCCAACATGGGTGCTAAACTGGCCTGTAGCACACTGAAAATTTTAATTACTATACGTACAGGTGTATAGTAATAGAGGTACTAAAGTATTGTGTAGCTGAAAACCCCCATCAAGCAATAATGGGAAATATCTGGCTTCCAAAACCAGCAATCAGTCTCATCAGTTTCTAGGCAAGAAGTAGCAAAACTGTGCCACAAATGTTTTTTGATTGTTTGTTTTTTAAATCTGTCACTGACATCTGACTCAAAATGAGCATTATTGATAGATATGATAATTTGCCTTTGAACCCCTTTAAGGTTTAACACAGTCCTCCTTTTTTGAAAACAGAGTTGTACTCAAATGCTTTGATTTCTATGATTATAAACTGAATAGTTTTCGATTTGGGAAATTGTGACAGATTTTTTTTTTTTTTTTTTTTTTTTGTAAATTTTTACAAATTTTTTTTTTTTTTTTTAGTTTTTTGAAATTTTACAAAACCAAACAATCAAATAAGGAAAAACAATCAAGAAATGAATCCCTAATGTAAATAACAGACTGCTGAAACAGTCAAATCAGAGGCTTTAAAAACAAGCTGGTAAAGATGTTGCTGATAAGGAGATTACAACTGGGTGTTATATCTATTAGGAGCAAACTCACACCATCTGGCTAATTAAAAAAATGTTGAGGTTAAACATTCATAATATACAAGAGTGAACATCAAGCCACATACGCTAAAGCTCTAGCCTCCTGCTGTATTAGAGCCTCACATTTGGGCTCAATTTCTTTTTCTTTAATCACTGCATTATACATTACATAAAATGCAGTTCAAATGTTTCTAATGCAGAACGCAGTTTTAAATGAAATTTCACTGCCAAAGAAAGTCTGTTGATTTAGTCTTAATTTGGAAATATAAACCCATCTCCTTACTGTATGCACAGTAAGAGCCAGTTGTTGGAAGCCATCCGTACTTTTAAAAACATTGTGCACACACTGTCTGTATCAAATTTTATACAAAATGTGTATTTTAACTTGTTATACTACACCCTACAGTTACATTTAACTTTTCAGGAGAAAAAAATACAATGAAAGGAATTATCTAAAAAAATATATATATATATGTCTCACTATAATACAAATCTGGCAGCACGGTGGCGCGGTGGTTAGCACTGCTGTCTCACAGTTTGAATACCATCTGGAAGGCCTGGGTTCGATTCCACCCGGTCTCTCACCCCGTGTCTGCGTGGGTTTCCCCCGGGTACTCCGGTTTCCTCCCACAGTCCAAAGACATGCA
>VUQK01043886.1:10887-21396 GCA_015106715.1 Bujurquina vittata
CCCCCGCTCTCTCTCTCTCTGCGCCCCCACCCCCCCGCCTGCTATTTTCCCCAGGAGGAAAGCACCAAAGTGTGTTTTTAAACGCAAAGAGAGCATGCCACGCCATCTGCAGCGTGCTTATTTCTCGAAATAAGAATATAGGTCTAATTGAGCTTTTTAATTGTCCTCTAAATCCTGCTGCGCACCCATGCTGCTGCTTAATGGTGTGTGCGTATATGTGTGTGTTTTGCCTGTATATGCATGTCCGGGTCTGTTGGGATGTGAATTTTTCTGCTTTTGAGTGGAGAGAGTGAGTAAGCAAGCATGCGGGCTCCTTTCTAATGAGCTAATAGCAATGTGTGGTTACCCTTTGAGGAAATCGTTAGCGAGCGTTGTGTTTTTCGTAGTTTTGTAAAACACAGAGAGAGAGAGGGTGTTTCAAGAAGGAGAAATGAATGAAATTAAATGAAACTATGCGTAAGAGCCATGCATGTTGAGTTAAGCTCTTCATCTTGGTTCTTTTTTAAGCCCATTGTACATATACTTGTGTGTTTGAGTGTAAACAGCTGATTGGTTGCCATATTAACGGCTCACTTTCAGTATAATTCACTTCAATTTTGAGCTAGTCTAATCACATCAATTGCACATAAGTTGTGGGAGAGAGTGGACATTTAATTTCTCTGTCTTCAAGTCAAGTTAACACAGCTGGAATAGTGTCATCTGTGTTTTGTGTGTTTGTGTGTGTGTGTGTGTGTGTGTTGCTGTATAAAGAACAGCAGCTCCAATCAGGCCTTATCTAGTTGATTGGCTGTGCAATTGTCCGTTCATGTGTTTGTGGTTTTACATGTGTGAGAAAGTAATCTAGGATGAAGGCCTTCTTCTGTTTTCTATATGAACAACTTCCTCCTCTCATACACACTTCCTGTCTCTGTGTGTGGTGCACCGGGATAAGATAAGCTGGCAAGTGAGCGTGCCCGTCGTGCATGTGTGTGTGCGTGTGTGTGTGGCAGAGGAAATAAAACACAATAAAGAGCACTTCTATAAAAAGCAGTCTTGTGACAGTCCAGTGCACTCAGCTGACTGTCTGGAAACTTTGTAGTGCTTTCTTCTCCTCTCGCCTGTTTTGCTCCCAGGGCAGCCCTCTCGCTAACTTAACCTTTTCTGTGAGAGCATTACATATTAATACACACTTTTCACTTGCCCCTGCTCTTTGTGTTGATTTGATTCATACTGTCCTGCACAGGGAAATGGAGAAACCTGGTTAGAAAGCAGACTGAAGAGGCAAAAGGCGAGGAGAGGTGATTTAATGTCCATTGACTTGTGTCAGACTCTGCTCTGTCAGGGAACCACATGAAAACAAACACGGGTACGGGAGGTGTTTCCTTAGATGCTGGTAGTGTCCTACAGTATCCTGTTGCCTAAGCCGTCACATACATATCTAAGCGTAAGTGTACCAGTGTTGCCACAGTGTCAGCACTGAGTTGAGTGTGTTTGTTTGTGTTGGAATTTTACTATCACAAGCTGAATAAATTTTATCCTCTGTTTAGGTCAAAAGAGTTAGATTTTATATGCATGTATACATTATGGACCATGGAATTGACTCACACAATTCAGTGTCTATGTATGCATGTATTTCTGTTTGAACTGTTGATTGGGGGTGGGGGGGTGCATGTAACCACAGCCTGGGGTTTGGGCTTTTACCACACTACTACATTCTGTAATTAAACTAAAATTAGCGTTTCTTAGCCCACTAACAAGTGAGAGCCTGCAGGGAAATGTTATAAGAATCAGCAAACTGTATGGAAATCCTCAGTTTCACTGTATTTGGGTACTACATGACACACGCTCATGCTGTGACTTCCTTTAGTTTTACACACATTTTGCTGTCAGTGTGTTCATGGCTTAAATCTGACTGTCAGTGTTACAGCTGGCCTGAACGCGAGCTACAGTGACGATTGCGAATGTGTCCGAAGCGCAGCAGATGAACATTCAACCACTTTTAAACGTACCTGTTGCACTGCCACTGCAGAATGGAGCAGCTGCAACATGCAATGCTAACGAAACCTCTCCCTGCCCAGATAAAAGTAATGGATGTCCTTGAGTAAATAAACTCCGGCGCAGGAGTGCAGGTTAAAGGTTTGGAATTTTGGATGATGGACAAAGTGGCTGCTTGGAAGCAAAAAGAAAAACAGCTGAGTTTAGATTTATCTTTGTCACTGCTTAGATCGTTTTCCAACTCTGTTCTCAATTCAAAGTGACTAATCACCGGTGTCTGAACATCAGCTCTTTCTCTCTTGATATAATAAAAAAAACACATTTTTTTCTAAAAAATACTGAATACTCCATACCTCCCATCATGCTCCCATGATGGCAGAGAGGAATGAGGGCTGACCCTGCTCGGCACTGCTTTAGATAAATTCTGCTCTTTCTTTCTCTCTCTGTTTGCCTTTGACTCTGTGTCTCATCGAAACAGACAAACCACACACAAATTATCTGTTTGTAATTGGCAGCCAGTAACCACCGGTTTCAAAAGCTCACACTCAATTTTCCTTGAACTTTCTACTCTTTTCGTCCTTTTATCCTTCTGCCTCTGTTTTCAGTGCTGCCCTTCTGTCTGTTGTGTTCTCTGACCCTGTGGGACTGCACTTAGTTCAGGTCTTTGAATATCAAATTTTAGCTCTGCTTTTGGGTACTGTAAATCACATGAACTCAGCTTTCTTCATGTGGGGAATAAACATTTTGAAACAAAAGACTCGTGAACAAGAACAAAGTTGGCAAACAATAACTTCCTTGTTTGCTTAGTAGTGCCCCAGTGTTTATGAATGTTGCCAAATCTGTTCATGGTAATTGTATGACTGCAGCCGAGCCCTGGATGAAATTAGGCACCCACAGAAGGATACAGCAAGTCATTTACAGCTTCTAATTGTCATAATTTGGCAGCAATGTGGTTGAACGTGGGTGGGCCATATCATCTGGATAGCTTTGGGTGTCAACCAAACCCCTCCCAACCTCTTCCCGAGAGACTGCAGCCATTGGTCAGGCCCCATTTTGTTACCGTGGCTATAGGCCAAACCAGAGGCGGGGCATCTGTCTTCCACCTGGTTGCACCAGCTGCTCAGCCACTGCTGCTATGTCATGCCCAGAGTGTATCTGAGTGATATTGTGTGCTTGCATGCCAGCTTGAGTATATGTGGGTGTGTTTGTACATAATACAGCACTGAGTATACTCCGCAATAATAATTAAATATCAAAATGAATCAAAATGTTATTATCAGTTATTTTTAAGTAGATTTGCAGAGAATTTGTTGATATGAACGAACAAAGCCAAATACCAGAGTAACAGAACCCCAAATTGAAACTTTCAGCAACACCCAAAAAAATAAATAAATTGCAACATAAGTTGCATACGTCTGTGACTGCTTAGAGATTATTGACAGTTATCACAGTTGAGATTAGCCTAATTGCATAAATGTGGCCCTGAAATGAGCTGTTGAACACCTGAATTTTTAGACCTCATTTTGGACCTGTGGACTGTGGAAGTGGCTTTATGTGGAAAGGAACAGATGTGTGATTGTGACTCTTCATAATGGTGGAAAAGAATGTGACAAAGTCATGTATACAAAAAAGTAACCAACTAGAAATGAGCCCAGATGCAGTTACAGTAGTAGTTAGATGGTGTGGAATAAGCTATAGTATCACTTGTCAGAACTGCAGTTGCCGTCCTTATAAATAACACACACACACACACACACGCGCGCGCACGCACGCACGCACGCACGCACGCACGCGCGCGCACACACACACACACACACACACACACACTGCTATATTTGTGGAATCTAGTTCTGAAAAGCAGACAGGCAAGCGCTTCAGGCTTGGCAGAGAGGTTATCAATGAAAGTCAGAATTTAAGTGACAGCTCAAAAAATTACAAAGAGCATTGCATCATGTGTGGACGGCATCCAGAAAAAGTCCTTTCTTGCTTTTTTGGCATAAAACTGCAAGATTACATTATGCTTAAGAACATGAAAAGAAGCCTGAAAAATATTTGGAGCGCATTCTTTAGTCAGATCAGGCCGAGATAAATTTGTTTGGCTCAGATGCGTTCACAGTGAAGAATACAGCTTATTAATTTTAAACTGGTATCAGATCAGTGCTCTGTGTCTACTGACACACAAAGCCAAGCTATCTATATCAGTATCTGGACTCAAAAAGTCAGTTTGGTGCATTTGCCAGTATGCTGCTGTGCGTTATGTTTACCGCACACTTCCTCAGCTGTAGCCAATCCTTATCTGTGCCCTCTGCAGTTACATAAGGTAGTGCAATGTGGCTCTAGTTGAGCAGTGGACGTATTAATAGATGTTATTTAAGTGTAGCACACCATGCTTGCAGCCCACATATAGAATCTTACAATGAGTCTAGTCAGCAAAGTCCAGAGGCAGCAAAGCTGTTCTCGCTTCCAGTGTACCTGCCATTGCTTTTCATCAACTGGAATACGCGAGTTAAAAATTTATTACCCTGCAGCTCTTCTCATTGGCAGGAATACAGCATATGCTCTCTGGTGTTTTATATTTACCTGAGCACAAGGCAACACAAATTTTTACTGTTATCAGCCTCCCTTGCTGTTATCGTGCGCCGCAACGGGGAGAAAAACCCCGTGTAGACAAGCGCACGCAATTCTCAGTGTTTTTACATCATCCAATCGATTAGCAGCTATTACCGATAGACTGTACAATCACCTCCAGCAGCAGATTCATGACTAATTTTTAAATGCCAATATAGCTGATCTGATAGCACAGCTGCTGTCATCGACCAGTATTTTGGTTCATTTAATCCCACAGTGTTACAGTGTAGTGGTCACAATGTGCTGAGTTTGTCTGCAGCTTCTTTGTCTTCTGCTGAGCACAGAGTGTCCCACCCTTCCTCCCTCCCATTGCAAACATAAAAACAAGTTCTGATGTCTGTGTTTTCAGATGAAGCAAGTACCAAATTATATGCATAATCTGGGGTAAAGCAGCAAGCAGGCATGATGTTTACGGCCGAGTTAGTTTGCTGATTCATGGAGTTGAGAAATCGAAGAAGGGATGTTAAGATATTGGGCAGTGATAACGTTTTGAACATTTTGCAGTCTTTAAATAGTGAAGTCTAGGATGGGGAAAATGTCAGCAATGTGTCATCCTCATTCCCTTTCCACTGGTGTCATTTCATGTGTAATATAAAGGATTAAGTAGCTATTGGTCTTAGCGCGTGCGCCTCCACACATGGCTAGCACATCTGGTAAATGTCACCATGTGTTTTCTACTTTGCCCCTCCGCTCTCTCTCTCTCACACACACATGCATGATGGGGGTAATGTTGAAATAATGTTGAGGTATAGCTATGTGTGTGCGATTTTTGTCTCGACTTCAGCGCAGCGCACATTTTTCAGTTGTTTAATTGTTTCAGTTCAGTTTTTATTGGACTTTCTCGCCCACCACCTCCCTCTCATATTCACAGATAGAGAACAGCACTTTCTCACCCTCTCTGTCCAGTCTAGTCGTTTGGCTCTTGAATCAGTCATGCTTGTTGTATTTGGTGGGCAGCAGCCAAGGCCTTCCCTGTGGGCCATTACGGCACACTAGGAGTGCAGAGTGGTCCAACAGGGAGGGAGTGAAGGGGAAATTAACGGGAACAAAGCTATGAGATGGAGTGAAAAATAAAAATGTAAAGAGAAAAAGTGCTGAATGAACAACGCAGAGATGAAACAGTGAAAGAAGGGGTGTATTGGGAGGCATGAAAGCTACACTGCTCTGACTCGCACTTGTGTTCTTCTCAGTGGCAGTCTTCCCGTTTCTTTCTGTATTCTCCTCCTTCAATTTCAGAGGTGAATTCCCAGCAGCAGGCCTAAACCCAAGCCAGGGACATTTTTCCTTTGGCTTATTCCTAAACAAGAGTTAGTAATCTGGGGGGGAAATAGTGGGTGGCCTCACCTGGGAAAAGAGAGATGATGGTATAAAAGTTGGGTAGGAGAGGAAATGGTTTTATTTGGTCTCCCCATACTGCTGTGTCAGGCTTCGGTCAGACAGAAGCTAATGTTATCTTTGCCTGGGTGGGGAAGCTATTTGAGCTGCTTTCACTTAAAGGAAACAGCAGTGCTACATCATAGTAGTTGCACAAAAAGATGAGTGCACACGCACAAAAAACCCCAAACTCTGCAAAAGAATAAATAAAAAAATTGCAGACTTGTTAATCAGCACAACCTGCAAGGCCTTCTTCATTGCTTCTCGTGGACTGCAGATGCTGTGAAGATGTGCACGCAAAAATGCTTTTCCTTAAGTTCACTCACTGCCAAGCTTCATCACATCTTTAGTTTGAAACTTTTAAAACAGCCTTCTTCCCATCCAGACTGTGCAGAAATGACTTCGGTCTCATCCGTCAGGACATCTCTATCAAACTATCAGGCAGAACAGTTACCCTGCTGCCAAGAAAAATAGGCTTCTGCCTGCTGGACAAACACTAATACGGTCCAGCTGCGTTAAGCTAATGGCAGAAATCCCACCAGACCTACAGATCATGCACCACATCACCTGCAAACTTAAAAGCAAGATTCTGATTCAGGTGTTTTTTTGACTCAAACCCAGTGTGCTTCCTCTCTGCCGCTATCCTGCACTGTGGAAGACATGGTGCATGTAAGCACTCACACACAGAAACATCCACACACACACATGCGCATGCATTCCTTTCTCTTCCCTCAGCTGATTGTTTTGAGGTTGCTATGCCAATGCCTTTCCAGTTATTCCCTGACATATGGAGTCTTGGTTGAGGATAAAAAAAGACCGGGTGTGAGTGTAAATGTCCACAGAGGTGTTTTTTTTGCACACACAGAGGCATTACCATGCTCACAAGCATTCACTAACACATGCACAGAGAGGCTGATAAGTTGCTGAGCAATAGAGGATTGCATTGAAGTGCAGGATTAGGGCGGCCACGTCAGGAATGTGCCTCCTCCTCCTCCTCTCGCACAGAAAGCGGCACACACAGCACAAACAGTGATATTTCTTAACCCAGTGATCGTTTCCCTGAGTTTGTACTTTTGACCCATTGTGGGAACGCTCACAACATGATTTGGGTGTTGAAATATTATTTGTCAGTTAACTGTTAAAGGCCTTGCCACCTCAGTCTTTAAAATGATTTTTTTCTACAGAATTTCAATAGGATTGGCCCATTTTATGAACTTTCCCTGTAGGGCAACAAGTTTCTTTTCCTCACTTTCAACTTTGGTGAACTTTCTCGTGCAGTTTTGCTGACGAATGGAAAGTTTGCCTTGATGGTGCTGACCTTTGGAAAAAGAGCGAGCCCTAAGTGAAGAAAGTTAACGTGGATTAACATGGAAAATGTCAAGCAGTTGCAAACACTCTTCAGTTTATTTAATGTGATGTTTTACTGCATTTTTTGGGTCACTGTGTATATTTGGGATGGTCAGAAGGCTTTAAACACCTGTTAGTGTGATGCTCCTCTCACGTTTTCTAGACTAAACAAAAGAAGAAAAAACAAAAAGCAAGAAAAAAGAGAATGGATGAAGGCGTGTGTGTGTGTTATGGTTACAGTCTATCTTACATTACACTTGACAGGACAATGCTGTAAGGTCTACCATGCTAACACCCTGCAACTCACTGATTAAGCCCACATACACTCCCATGGCCGACCACTGCTGTAAATCGCTCTAAACCACGCGGTAAAAGCTCATTTTAAACACCATCTGCATTCCTCATTCTTTACAGCTGGCGAGCCTTTATGTGTGTGTGTGTGTGTGTGTGTGTGTGTGTGGGTGGGTGTGTGTGTTCTGTCACTGCCTTTCTCTGCCCTTCAAATCTCCCCTCATTTAAGCCGAGCTTCCTATTGTTACCAGTAACTTTGCTCCTAATTTAAAACATCTTCTCTGTCGCCAGCTGACAGTGTTGCGGTTTCACTGGTTTCTGCCATCGAGTGCCCTGTGCTCATTTAGACTGTGTTTACGTCAACTTCTCCCAGTCTTTTCTTGCTCCGTCTTTGTTATGGGCGTTTGCGATGTTTGAGTGCCAAATAAGAGTTTTACTTTTACTTTTTGTTTGGTTTTGAATAAAAAAACCAAACAAAAACAAAGGAGGGATAAATATACTGTTGAGAGAGAGAGAGAGAAAGGAAGAAGGAAAGTGTCAAAACACAGGAAGAGGAGAGGAAAAAAAGATTGTGAAGAAAGTACTCCTCCCAGAGGAACTTTTAGGCAGGGGTAAAATAAAATGAACAGAGGGGGAGACAGAGAAATGAAAGGGGCTGTGGAGAGGCAGGCATTTGTGGCCAGGAATGGTTTGGCACACATCGCACTGAGGTGTAGTTTTGGCATGGCTCCCATTAGCCTCTTGTGTTACATCCATTACAAACATCTGCACACACACACCCATACAGGCACACACTCTCACATGACAGCACAGTCAAAACAGACCCACATCTTAACCACCATAGAATTTCCTTGCCATAATTCGGGTCCTACCCAGAAAAGATGGAAATCACTCATCTCTCTCTCTTTCTTCCTCTCTCTCCCTAAAAGATGTTATTAGAGGCACCAGTGGCCATGTAATCACTTTGGCTCTCCCACAGGAAGAAATACACACACACACGCACGCACGCGCGCACGCACACACGCACGCACGCACACACACACACACACATGCACACACACACACCTTGGTAATTACAGCTGAAGATGAGGTCCTATTCACTGTAATCCTAGTGAATGGCTGATAGAGTTAATAAATGGTGGGTCAAGCAGTGCTGCATAGTGTCACATCAGGAGTGGGTGTGTGTATTTTTTTGTGTGTGTGCGTTTTCTTTAGCTATTAATTGATGCCTTATTATTGTGACTGATGTTGATTAACTCTGCGCACACAATTGCACACTTTGCATGTATTCACTGCACGCAAGCACTCAGCTACACATGCAAATTGATAGACTGCCTCACTTAGTTTGTATGCACATACACTTTCTTTCATACAAACAACCTCTCCAATTCCTACACACAAGCGCACAATACAAACATTCTACTCCTCCAGCTGATCCCTTCCTGTGTTTGTATGTGGTTCACTGCCCTCCTCAAAGCCACATTCACACTCAGTGGATGATTACATCTGCCCCCCCCCCAAATTGCATTAAGCACTCTTTCCAATCTTTGTGTATTTTCCCACCTTCCTATGTCTGATAAGGCTGGAAGCTTGTCAGCAGAGCTTCTCCCAGTTTCTCGGTGGCTTGAAGGCTTCGCAGTCATCCAAAGATGCCAGTGTCACTTTAGGAATCATGTCGCATGTTGCTCTTCGTGCTTGAATGCACTGCTAAACATATCAATATTAAATCTCGACTTTAAGTCTAGGCACTTTATATGTCTTTAACATAAATATCCTCTCAGCAGTCTTTGATCTAAATGTGTAATATTGTTTTGGTTGAGATGTCCCATAAGGGATTTGTGTTTCGCCTCAGTGTAAGAGGAGGTCTTTCCTCATTTGAATGGCGACACTAAAAAGGCATTCAATTGGAAAGCTCTATCTTCGAGTCTCATCTTATTGTATATGATAATGTTGTGGTGCAATTTCTTCTCCCGTTTGCAAGACAGCTGATAAAATCAGTCATAGTAAAGCACCTCTCTGGATGCAGTGCTCCTCACTCTCGCAGCCTCGTGTGTGTATGCACGTATGTATGTGTGCGCGTGTGTGGACGCAGATGATTGAGTTAGTGTGATTTAGTGATGGTTGGAAGATGAAATGCTGCCGCGGCGCAGTGTCTACGCACACTTATCTGAAGTCTCTAGCTAAAGGCATTTAATTCGGAGGGGGAGAAGAGGAAGAAAGGAGAAGGTATAAAGAAGGAAAGATGAAATGGGAGGAAGGATGCATGATAGATGAATTAAGGAAAAGGAGAGGAATGTATTGGCAGAGAAGGAAAGGATAGAACAATGACGAGGCCTTTTAATTTCAGCGAGTGTGAGGATTAGAAGGCGTCAACAGTGATGAATAGGTTTAATTTGCTCTTAAAGCGGCTCGCTTTCTATCTCCATGTTCTACCTCCATGTTATTGTACGCACACATGTGCTCTGGGAGAGCTATACCACATGTGGCTTGGACTTTGTTTTCCCCCCCTTTTCTTTTTTCCTTTTGTATTTTCGCCCCTCCTCTTCCTCCACAGCCTGTTACATGTCTCTGCAGCTGTAGATGTGTGTGCACGCGTGTGTGAGTGTGTGACCTTTTGGGGAGCACTGCTGGTGAAAGGCCACTGGCTCACACATGAATAACCATGGTGTAGACATGCGGACGAATACCAAAGACAGTTGATAAGAGTTGGCATAGCAAGTAACCTGATATGACAGAATTGGATTACACAGCTACATATTTGACTTCATCGACTGTAAACTGTGAGCTTCAGTGTCCTTGATGGAACGTGTCAGGTGCGGCTTCAAAACAGGAACCAAAAAAAAAAAAAAAACCCACCAAAACAGAACTATAAAAAAAAAAAAATAAAAAAATGCA
>VUQK01043889.1:22038-45392 GCA_015106715.1 Bujurquina vittata
CACACCTATTGATCCTCTGAGACTGAAAGAGCAGTTGGAGACAGGAGGGTGAGAGACACTGAGTAATATTAAGAGAAAAAATAGGCGCACACACACACACACACACACACACACACACACAGGTCATGGTCTTGAGCTTGTTTCTACATCGCGTGCGCCTGCCTCCTTTTTTAACCACTTGCTTTCATTGAATGCAGTTTGATTACCTTCTCTTCTTGAGCTTATTGCATGCACCAGGTCACTAAACATCCCAGTAAAGACGTTGTCATATGTAACACACAGTAATTGCAAACCGCTGTCAGTCAACAGCAGCACAGTGACGCTTTTATTGGACACCAAGAATGGGCGTCAAAGCATGCAGGTTTAGTTTTGTTCTCACTGCTATTCGCGTACAACATTTGTTTTTATTTTCAGGACAAGGAGAGAGAGAGAGAGAGATTATTAATGTTACAAATTAAAAGAAACTTAATTAAAAAGTAGACGTTCTGTCTTTACGCCCAGGGGAACGTGTATCAATTTTCTTGTTTTTTTGTTCTGTGTGAGAAACACATCAATACTCAAATCCAATTTAGAACATTACCAAACATGTTTTCTGAGAATATGTTTTTGTATATTTGTTGCATTTTTGTAATTTGCTGTATTTGTGACGCGGACCTTGATTTGCATGCCTTAAATGAGGAAGCAATTATGGCAACGGGCCATTTGTCATAAAGATAAAACATTGGGACATAGGATTTTATAATTTCAGAATTATTTAAAGTTTATTTGGGAAAGAATGCAGGAAGTGTTAGAAGGGTTGAGATTTATTTAAGAAGTACTTAATGACACAAGTTGAAACCTTTCATTATCCCTCCCTGTACGCGCAGACACATAATGATCTGTGTCACAGCTAGAAGCCATCTGACAGAAGATGAAGGGCAGATCCATCTTTTAGGCTTTTGAGGATATAACAATCTCTGTGCTCATCAAAAGGCTACTGGCCAATATCCTGGCTCAGTGGGGCACCGGATGCATGAAATTCATGGCCACTCATGTGCGCACATGCACACATATATATCACAGGCCTTGCTGCTGGACTGGATCATGACCGTGACGTCAGCAAACTATTTGATGAGAAAAAATACGAGCAGAAAAAAAAAAAAAAAGAAGTTAAATATTAAAAACTGCTTCCTTTGCCTGCTTCAACAAACTAATGTTGGCAAGATCTCACTTCAGGTCTCACGTTACAAACACTGCAGCTAAATGTCTTTGAATTCATGAGTGGAGAAGGTGGAGGGAATAATACTTTCTTTTTCCTTAAATACTATCAGCCGTTTAAACGCAGCTCACCATCTGAACACACCAGCTGTTTATAAATTATTTCTGCTGACATGAAAGTATGCAGAGCCAAGATTCACAGTGGAAATAAGTCTTAAGTACAGCGCAATAGTCGTTTTAAATTCATAATTACCCTAGGATATAAAAGCCACGTAGAGCTCCAGATTTTGAGCATTTAAAAAATAATGGCCTCGTGTTTCGATAAATAAGCATGCGTCATCATTTGAATTCATTAATTTATTTGCTGGCTTATGAAAACAGAACTCAAATAAAATATCTGAGTAGAAAGACCTTTCTGACACTTTGAACATCTTGTTATTAATCAGAATTTATAAATTAAAGTATGAAAAATAAGATAGAGAAAAAAAAGGATGAAACAATTTGACTATTAAGTTTTCATAAAAATGTAATTTTCATTGTGCGGTCTTTACCTGATAATATAAAGCACCTTGGGACAAATGTTTGTAATTTGGTGTTTTTTTTATATATATATATATATATATATATATATATAAATTGAATTGAATATAACAAAATTTAAAACATAATTGCAATTTTCAAGGAAGAATGAATAAAATTTGGAACTAAATTAATAAAAGCAAACTGGAGAATGATAAATACTGACAGAGTGGACTGGGCTTGAGTGCATCTTTACATTATAATTAGCTCGAAGCTGCGAGGCAGAATAAAAATATATAATTGCTTCAGAAGTGCTGTCAGAGCAGCAGCTGTCCCCTGATGAATATCATCACTCTGCTCTCAGGTTTCGAAGGCAGCTCTTCATATAACCAAATCCAAAAGGAGAGAAAATTAAAAATCAATGAATTCACGAGTTTTTATTTTAAGAGCTGAGCAAATTGGCCAAAGTTTATCAGAGCAAGATAACGACGTTATTCATTCAGTATTTGCAGTGCAATTTACCTGAAGAGCAATGCAGCAGTAATTATCAGTCATGTACACTATGGTTACAGCTGAATCAGATCTAAATAGAAAGAAAGACAGGATGAAGGGATTGTGAGTGCTAATATGAATTATATGTGTTTCATTTTTAAGTCAAATAACTTCCTCCTCTTGAAGCCTCCCTATTAGCCCATTCTTGGTTCTTCCCTTTCCAGCATGTCCTCCTTCCCTTTTTTACAAATCCCTTTCCTGGTCTCTGCGTGCATTTTATAAAGCAGCACGAAAGGAATATTCCCAAACACACATTTCTACAATGGCATTAAGCAGTTAAGTCACCTTCTTATTGTTGTAGTCATCTCCTTTATGTGCCTCAAAAAAACACTAAAATCTGTCAGTTTGAATGTGAAGAGGTTCTGAATCTGGCAAAATCTACCAAACACTCTAAGCTGTGGTCTTTAAACTACAGGTTCAGTGAAGGAATTTGTTCTCTTGAAAAGAATAATTGACAAGAACCATACGTCAGATAGTGTAGCTGGTGTGTGTGCTACTGTGTGTTGGTGTGTCTCTAACCCCAGCATACTCAGTGCTCACGCTCTTGCCTGCACTGTAGGTCTACCATCACCACTGCATTTTGGGCCCCCAGCTACGCTGCTTCTTTATTGCTTCTCCTTCCCGCTCGCTTCACCTCTTCATTCATGCCCCCAGTTTCAAACTCCCACCTCCTTTTCCATCCTTCTCTCAGCTGAAGCATTTTTTAATCCCTCACTGTCTATTCATGCTTTTTATTTGGCAACTTTTTTTCTTTTCAACCCCTTTAAAAAGTACATGCATTTCTCAAATATCGGATTTAAAGGTGTAACATCATCACTTAGGGGACTAGCACTCTTCTGATTTTGGCTCTAAACTCACAGTACACTGTGACTAATTAATAATGTTAGAAATTCTATATTAAGACCAACCAGTGACTTTTAGGTGAGATGCAGGAGCTTAAAAAGCTAACTCCTTGGCTTTACCAACTTCTGTGTTCAGGCAATCCAATAAACCGTTTTTGATTGTTTTCCCGTGTCGTGAATTTTTGATTACATTAATCACACCCAAGTGTTAAAAATGAGAATTTCATAGTTGCACAATCTTATACACAACAAATGTAAAGGATTTAAAGGACGAATCTGGAGTGTGAACATCAAATTACAACAAGGTCAATTGCATTTTGTGTGTAATGTGTTCATCTACATACTGAGATGTACAAAGGAGATATCTGAAAAGCAGACGCACGAAAGTCATTGAGCTGCAATGCTACTTTGGGATGTGACAGCTAGATGGATAATAAGACTATACAGGATTCAAGCTGCAAAGATGACAAAGAGCTCGGTCTCTTCTGGCAGACTCGCTCTCTATGAATCTTTTTTTAGGTCTGTATTTTTCTTTTATCCTGCTCTGTCCCTTTTTGTGTTACTTTACATTTTGTTCTGTGTGTCTCCAACCCTCTGTAACTGTCACTTTATCTGACTCTATCAGTCTGCCTGTCTAACTTTCTTTTTGTCTGCAAAGGCACTTTCAGATGTGAATAGTTGCAGCAATGCCAAAATAAAAAGTATAGGGACAAAGCACCTGCCACTAGCCTCATGATCAGCCATTGCTGAATTTGTCTAACTTGCACTTCATGTGACTGCAGTCACCAAAAACAATAGGGGAGGAGCATTCACTGGGACACCCTAGAATGTTTGCTCATCTATACTGCTCGGGCATTATACTGAAATCTTTAAAAATGGTTTCTGTGTCGACAAGAGGCAGGGCAAGGTTCACATGCGGTTACTGGTCTATTAAACATGACAGATGAAGTTAATTTCTTCAGCATTAATTATTCAGACAGCAACCACCATCATTTAGTCACTGCTCTCTTTTGTGAAAGGAGACGAGCCGGATGATTCGGCTGGTGACAGGGAGGTCTGGGCATCTTTGCTCAGACTGCTGCACATGTGACCTAAACCCAGATAAGTGGTAGAAAATGGAGTTTTTTCACTGTAAAAAAGACAGAAATTTTGAGTAAATTATCAAGCTTTAAACGTGCTCTTCTTTTAACTTGTAGCCATTGTATAAATCCCTTAATTAGATTTGCTCCCACATTTGCCATATCTTTATATGGTTATCATTTGTCAACTTGTTCTTAAGCTCCAGCCTATTTTCCACATAGCAGAGGTCGCCAGCAGAATCATATGCACCTACAGCGTGAGCTACGCTACATACATCCGCAGCTTTGGTTGGCAGATGCACAGGAAACAGAGTGCTGTGCGAAAGCACCATGAGTATATATTTCTCTGCCACTCTAACTTTGTCACTCTGTTTCACTCTGCTCATCCCTCGTCTTCGCAGCCCTTTTCTGTTTCTCTGTCTGCTTCCCTCCATCACTCTGCCTCACTGATACATGCACGCCACAATCAGAGGGGGGAGAATGAGAGAGGGCAAGGCGACGCACCGTTTTCTGTGTCACAGGACGGAGAGGCAGGAGACCGAGTGCACGCATGTTCCCTCTCTCGTATGCTCTGCAGCCACGCCGTGTAAGCAAATACTCGGCCCCTCGGTGAACCGTTCACTGTGCAAACATGCAGCCAGACACTTACAGAGCTCTCACTCAGTTCTGCCCGGGTGTTCCACTTCCTTTGGTGTTTTTGACTTTTAGCTGTAATGAAAATGAGTCAGAAATAGGTGGCCTACTTTCACTCCAAACCCTCTAATATAATGGAAAACGTCATCGCTGCCATTTCTTCCGCGCTTCAGTCTGACTTATGTGTCATAGTTTAAAGGCCAGGTAAGTAACATGTGGCTACTTAACTTTAACTGATTGTTAGCCCAAGGTATCAAAAATACACACACACACACACACACACACCAGCCTGAACACTCAAACCACTGACCTTCAATGATCAGGTTATTTTACACACACAACACTGTGAAAACACATCAATTCTCAATGGGATGCTGGATATCTGTACTGATATTGGACTGGGTAATGTCTAGCAGGTGACTGCACCTCCCTGAACATGGTTCTGTTGAAGGGTTCTTCCTGTTGAAAGGGAGTTTTTCCTTCCCACTGTTTCCAAGTGCTTGCTCATAGGGGGTCATTTAGATTGCTGGGCTCTCTCTGTAGCTATCAGATGGCCTTTTCTTTACAATATAAAGCACCTTGGGGGCACTGTTTATTGTAATTTGGTGCTATATCAATCAAATTTAATTGACAGCTCAGTAATCTGTGTTTGACCAATGGTAGAACACAGTATCAGACTCTGAGATGCTCTTCAAGGGCAGAAGAGTGTATTTTCACTAAAATGCCTCTCTGGAGTGTTTGAGTGTTTTTATTGGCTGTTAAGTGTTGGGTCTCGTTCCATTATGTGAGAACATAATGAGGACAAAAAAATGGCTTAAAGTCTTCCAGTTTCACACAATGATATCTATCAAGAATATGAAACTGATTTCAATAAAGCAAAAAAAAATATATTCTTTAAGCAGCAACGTGAGACTCAGAGGAGGTCAGCTGTTTGCAGAGTCTGGAGGATCCCAGAAGCATATAAAAAAAAATCAGAGATGAACAGAATTCAATCAAAGAAAAATGAAGCAGGAGATTAAACCCTGTTTCTGAGAGGGAAGTATTTTTGTCAGGATTCAGAACACCTGGAAAACTCATCTGCACTAACAGACCTGAGGCCTGTATCATGAGGCAGGATTTATCCATGTAACTTCAGTTTAATCCAGGATTTTCAACATTATGAAGTTTTTTAATAGGGTCTCAACTCGTCTCTGCCTGATGAGCATCAGTGAGAAATATAGACTAGAGTCTTAATGAAACTTTACTCCTGGAATTTTTTAAAAACTTAAAAATGTCATAAAAATGGGACACCTCTTTGTACTTGTGAACCTAATCAAATTTGCATGCAGTCTACGCCTACGTTTGAATTCAGTTTCTCTCTTTAATTTAGTCTCAGACCCGTAAACACCACTGGGGTTACAGCTGAAAGAACGAAAAGTATCTTAAGCAAATGTAAATATTAATTTACTGGAATAACAGTGAGAAATTCTTCTTAGTCGTAATGACAGAGCATTGATACACTGTTCGGGTTACCTTATCAAGTCTCTATGTGAAAGATACTCAGGGTACCGGTCCATTATCTGGATTCCCTTCCTGAACCCCGGGTTTCCCCTGCACGCTCACATGAAACAGGTGGTGTTGAAAATCTGAAGCTGACAAAAATTGCCAACCGCGTGAGTCAGCAGACTTATCAATATCGTCAAGACAGGGAAGAATCTGAAGATGATTATGATCAAATATTTCATTAAGCTAATGTTTAAAAGTTTTTATGCTTTCAGCCGCAGCCTCGGTGGTGTTTAACACTCTGAGAGTAAAGAGTAAATATCAAAAACAGAACTGGACACGTGTAAGGTTACTAGGTTAAAGGTTACATAGCCTAACAAAGGAGAGGTGGAGGTGGCGGACAGAACCTCGCTGTAGTCACTCGGGTCAAGCTGATCTGTGTGGTCAACGTTTTAGCACCACCAGTCCATTACTTCGTATGACTTCACGATACTCCTATCAAGGTTGGGAAATGGTACTGGCCCCCGGTTGGTGGATTCATTCATTCAAAGCCTTGGAAAAAGCAGCAAATTTTTTTTTAGTACAGTGTAACTAGAAGTATAGATAAATGTAAGTTATAGAACACTTTTGGAAAATTTCTTCTTTCCATCTAACGATGAAAGCTCACAGAACCCAACATTTTTTCTTAAAAGTTGCATCAATATCATTGTGCCCTTGGGCCTGGCATCGCCATTCTGAGCCCCACACATTCTTTAAGAAGGCGGCATTAGAATGCATCATCACGTCTTTGCCCTGCTAATCAGCCAATTTAAGGATTAAACGAGCACAGCGAAAGGCAAGTGAAACATTGTTTCAGAACAGCATGACCGGACAAATACAATCAGTTACATATTAATATATACAATGCACACGCTAACACGCGGGCACACACACAGGTTATCATACTCACGTACCGCAACTGGTCTTTAATACAGCCTACAGCAAGAAAGTGTTCCTCATCCAAAACCAGTCCAAAGTGTTACAGTATGTGCGTGATGGGATCTGATTGTTGAGCCTTAGCCTACACATACACACATTATGTGTGTGTAACATGAAGGGAGCCTCTATATGTTGCTATAGTCTCTCGCCAAGCCTCATTTACACAAAGTTGCTCACCAAACAGAGGATGAATAATTCTCTTTGAGTCTCATATCCCTCGTATCCTCTCTTCTCCTCCTTCTCTTCTCACTTCTCCTGCTTGTCCTTCTCTACCCATCTCTTCCCCTCTCATCCTCCCCCCACTGTACAAGATCTCTGGAGGATCTCTCTCTCTCTTTTTTTTCTAATAAGAATTTTTTATTTTTTTTATGGGAGAAGCAGCAGCCTTGAGACGCTCTTCCTCCAGGCTGAGATGGATTTATGATGTGCTGTCAACTTGCGAAGAGAGAGGGAGAAAGAATAAGAAAGCACAGTAAACATGTTTTCCTCCTTCCCACCATAATTTGAGGGGGTGGAGGGTAGAAACAGGGAACACAGCTGGGTCCTTTTTCATAATCCTTTGCATTGAAAATCAAAACAAGAAAATACCGTGATGCAAAGAAAAGGTGAGGCCTGGTCAAAGCCATGTCTTCTGCTGATTTTGGAGGGTTGATAGGACTCTGAAGTGTTTAAGAAAGGTACAGCGGGGTGTGTGTGCACTGACTGACGGGTTCAACTTTAACCAGACATTACTGCAGGTGCAGATGTGTTTTACCTGCTGCAGGAAAGTATTTAGGACGGGTGTCTCGGTGTTTTTGGCATGACTCAGTAAAATAAAAGACAGTTCCTGAAATGCTTTATTTCATCACTCTATTCCAGTGTTATCAGCCCACCAAATGGCTATTATTAGTTCATATTCCAATTGATACTGCCAGTTTCCAGCTCTCTACACCAACTTGCAGGATCAGTAGGCAGTTATCACCTCATTTAATGGTGGTCGTGCCGCATTGCTGAACAGAAATAATGGGCAGAGTGTTTCCACTTTAACAGCAACATTAGGGCGAAGGAGGGATGGTGGTCGCTGAAGACGCACCTTTGCACTTTTGGATGTTGTAGATTCTGACTTGTGTTTCGTGAAGTTAAGGGAACAAACCACTCGGTAGAATGCGGCCTAAGGATAAAAGTCGAACAGATGAACATGCATCAAATTAATCAAAAGTACCTCAACCACTCACTCCAGACCCTGCTGAATGGACTGCAAAGTAACCACTCTTTGTCTTCCTGAGAACGGTGTTAAATGTGTCCTGCCCACTCACAGCTGACAGCCAAGCTGTGCTATGTGCTGAGGAGGCTTTGCATATGACAGATTTAAAAGAGAAAAAAACTTTATTGTTTGTGCCGTGCTTCAAGATGAGCACCCCCTGCAGATCAAACACTTTCTTTTCATCACTATTACTATCTAGCATACCGTGACACTTCAAAGTCCGATGAAAAAATATCCTGCACCATGGGAGCTGTGTGCGACTTTGTAGCAAAGTCATGCTCAGAGGATGCATAGCGTGCTGCACCGAAGATGACGTTTCACAATGACACATGTGGTGTAGCTGCAGCTCAGGAGGTGGAGCAGGTCATCTACTAATTGGAAGGTTGGGGGTTCGATTCCAGTGTGCGTGTCAAAGTGGGCAAGATACCAAACCCCAAATTGCTCTTCTGTGTGTGTTCATTGAACTTAGGTGTAAAAAAACGTGCTTGTGTGAGTGGATGGAGACATGATTCAAGTGCTTTGAGTACTCAAGTTGAGCAGAAAAGCACTACATGAGAACCAATTACATTTACGATATCATTACCACATCTCTGAAATAATAACAATAGCATCTGACATCCTTACACACATATTAAGGAGTATGGTGGGTATGAGTTCCTCCTTTTTTCTTTGTTTTTAACACCATCTTTTGCACACATTCACTTGTCAAGTGAATATTCTCCTTCATTCCCAATTTGGACCAGCTGACTGACTAAATTCTGCCATTTCATTAGATGCTGCTGGCGTAATCAAGACATACACAAGGTGCTCTTTGGAGTCTGCGCCTTAATGCACTGGCTGCAGCAATACTGAAAAGCAGGAGAACACAGAACTGATAAAGTCCGCATTGGGAGGAAGGAGGGGCGGTGGTGAAGTAAGTCAAATTTGGAGGAGATTGTGGTTCGTGTTCTTTTTGGGAGCTCTGAATCTGGTGGGTCACAGCTTTATGAATTCATGTGAGATGCCAGCAGTTTCAGCAAAACAGCAATGGCCTTCAAAATGACCAGGAACTGGCTTTTATTTAGTATTGAGTCTGAATATTACGTCTGTGACCACAGTGTCTGTTTTATACAAATTATTACTGACCACTGTTAGCATTCTAATATTTTTATTGAATATATCGATATTTTGCACTCTGGTCCTGAATGGAAACCTGTTCACACAAATGTGTGTTGCTCTATGCACACATACTCAGCACATAATCTCCTGACATATACAAAAGATATACAAGACACTACTGAATACTTTTTCTTTTTTCAAAAAGACTTTTTCAAAGGCGAGGCCTTTAACCTCAGTTAATGCTCCATCTTCACTATCAGGCACCAGTATTAGCACGCTTTTAATTAAAAACTACGTGTCAGAAAGGTTACTGAAAATCCTTCAGTCATTAAAGCCGTTAATATAGTCTGAAGATTCTGTGTGAAAGTGAAAAACCTGTGCCAATAGGTTAAAATAATTTACTCCTCTGAAAGCCAGATTCACTCTTTTTCTTGACGCAATCAACCTGAGACGTGTACTCAAGAAAAATCCTAAGGGAGGCTAATTGAGGATACGTTGGAGCCAAAAGAAATCATCTCACTTCAACACCTGATTTTATTTATTTATTTATTTCCGCATGTCATAATAAAAGCGGCACATGGAGCCACTACATTTTGGCTTAATTACTTATTAAAGCCACGCTTTCCTCTCATTGCTCTCTGCTGCAGACTTGACAGGCTTGCAGGTCACTTGAACTGGGCGTGCAAAAAAAGAAAAAAGAAAGAAAAAAGAAAAAGAGGAGAAAAACACCACTCTAGCATTCCTTGATTTGCCCAGAATGCTGGTTCCCATAGTAACATGGGGCAATGATAAATTAGCCCATTGGCGCTAAGGATTCTGCTCACACACCAGCCCTGCCACACTCATACTTTCAATGCTGCCTCTCCAGCTCCATTTTTTCTCTCTCTATGCAGCAGCCCCAGTCACATGATTGCTTATTCAAAAACAACGCAGCTACAGACGGGACGCAAACACACTGCGCTCTTCAAAAATGAAAGGAACGCAACTATTTTAGCTCATAAAGAACCTGCACGCACAATCAGAGTCACGAACAGGAGCGGGCTGCGGTCACAAATCACGCAGACAGAACCGAGGACGCACGGATCACTGCAGCGACAACTGAATGTTCGTGCTTAGCAAGCATCCTTTTGCACTGTGTTTGTACAAAAGCAGGATTTCGGAGTGCAGAGGTGTTCACGGGAGCAAACTTGTAACCCATCAAGCTAATTTAATTAAAGCTTTTGTGTCTGTGAGGCTCTCCCAGTATCAGTCAACTAAAAGAATGATCCCAATATTGTGGCAGCTGTAGTTTTATGGGCACTCTCACCCTCTGTTACACACATACAGACGCTTTTATTTTCCAAAACAAAGTATCTATTGTCAGGAGATATTGTGCTTAATAACTCTCCTTTAATATCTCCACTCTGTCCCGCTGAAACACGCTTCACCTTCATGCAAATCACTTCCAAAGGGTGCTACATATAACCACTGCTGTTTTTACATGGATGCAGAAAAATACATTTAAAAAAATGGAAAACAGATGAGAATTACTTTGGGTAGATGCCAGACGACATAATGATACAATTTTCCTAACTGACATAATCATATTGTACCTACAGCACTGATAATAATGTGGCAGAGCAAACACCTGTTCTTTTCAATGAATGGGTATCCTCTCTGTCACCATGAGCAGCTTTGCTTTCTCTGGCCCACTTTTACCGAGTCCTCTGGTTGACGTCTGGTGATTTCGTGTTTAGTAATCCTCTCAGAAACATCCCTCTCGATCAGGTAAACCCATATGGGAAGACGAGAGAACCACTTCATTCGACCCATTATTTCATTACCAGCAGTCTTGTAAAATAAGAATATCCAGCAGCTGTCAAGCACAGATGTATCCTATTTAATCAGAACTTTTCCTTTTAAATTATCTGTAGAAGATAATCAGCTATGGTGAGCCCAGATGCTGCTCTGTATTTTTAAATCTGGCAAATAATGAAACAAGTGGGGGAAAAAGAGGAACACAGGGTTAGGGTACATCAGCTGGGTCATTAATGCCGTACCCCCGTGTTACTGAAAACACCCAAAGTTCCTCAATTGTAGTGCAATGCAGTGATTTTTTTAGGCATTTTTTTTTGTTTAATGTTTTGATGTGTTTTCATATCTTTAACTTTTACATATCAGGAGTGCATGTATTGTGTTTTGGTTCAGTCTTTAAGGATTTGAAACTATTCTTGCAGGCGCTCTGCACTGCACTTAAAATTACTCTAGCAGCCAGAAAGCTGCAGGTCCGTTCATTCATCACTTACATCAGCATTTATTATTCTTTATAACATAAAGAGTCCCTGCATCATCTGTTGCTTTTTACATTTTGCCTCCAACCAATTAATTACAAAAACAATGAGTTTACCAATTGTGCTAATCAGCAAACAAATGAAAAGTGGAGATGAATTTGTCGAGAGGATAGCTGCATGTGTGACATGAATAATAATTGTCGTCTCCATCCAGCATGTGTAACGTACCGTCCTGGTTATTATATTGTTGAGTCTTGATCCAATATACACATGCCAATCAAAGAACAACAAATGAACAACACGGACAAAAAAATAATTAGATAAAAGGAGGATAAGTCCAGCGTGCCAGGTGCACAGTGCACAGGATGAGCCGAGATGAGACTGCTTTCTGGCTGCAGCCACTCTCTTGGCATCAGCTACTGACAGTGTGTTACACTCACGATCACCTTGAGGTCATTGTTTGACTGCTGCTTTCAGGATGCTTACAGCGTGTCGGAGCATCACCTCAATTAGCATATAAAGTATGAGAGAGATCTATCTGTGTTTCCTCACTCATCTGCCTCTCTTAATGTTTCTCCTGCTGTCTCTTTCCATCTTTTTTTTTTTTAAGTGCTGTTTGTGTGAGTGAGGCAGGGAGGGAGCAACAGAGAGAGAGACGCTGAGCAGGTAATGGGATTACAGATGAGGCTGCGAACATCTAAACAGGCAGTGCATGTACAGTGCTTTCATATGGAGGTGCAAGGGAACCAGAACTACCCAGTCACACATCCACATTTATAAAACTGAGGAGCACAACGAACTTTAGAAATGACAAATTATGCAAATGTGACTGTAAGGGCAGGGGTGTAAAAGACAAGAGTCCGAGTGTATTGTGCCAATTCTAGTTTGGTGGAGGAGGGGGGGCTCATCCCCTTAGTTCCAGGGAAAGGAACTCTTAATGCTTCAGCATACCAAGACATTTGGGACAGTTTCATGGAAGGCGAAGGTAACAGAGCTCACTGTGGTAATCAGGACAGTCAGGAGAGCCATTCTCCCAAACTGAGTGAAACTGGGAGAATGGCTCCCAAACTGGGAGAATGGCTCCCAAACTGGGAGAATGGCTCCAGCAGATTTCAGCAACGACATCCAGCAAAGTCCTGGGAACAGCTAAGATACTGCGCACGACCCTCAAGCTCCCAGGCCTTTGGTAGAGGACTTTGAGGAGCTTGAAGGACAAAGACCACCTGGAGGATTTTACACAAACACACACATGCACGCACACACACACACACACACACACACACACACACACAATTTCATCCTCTGTGAGAAATATTTTCTTTTCTATAGCACTATTACCAAAGGTTTTCTGAAAATTGAGCCTAATATTCAGTAGGCCACAATCCGAGCCGATCAGAGTGCACAGTGATGTCCTTCTTTGCATCTGACCGGCACATTTATTCTAAGAACATTATTTCAGTTGCTTCAGCCTGCCTACAGCTGGTGCACATCCTTGAGCCACTTTGTGACCGGTCTTTTCCTCGTTTTCAAGCTGTATCTGACTTAATCAGCATCATTGTTGCCTGCTCTGATTCTCACCACGGTTCTTGCAGCTGCTCTCACTAGCTTATGATTTTTAGCTAAGTCTGTGTAAGGTCAGGGAGGTCCAGGAACCAGTGCCAAATGTAAATTACTGGTGATGAAAATAACTTAGTGGTCCTAATGGAACTGTGAAGCATTAAAAAGGTAAGAAGGAGTGAGTGGAGCTAGGGCTGAAGGCCACAGATCACGCCTTGCTTTGAGCATCGGAGAGCAGAGATTTTCCTTTCCCCCTACATGACCAGCATTT
This sequence comes from Bujurquina vittata, assembly GCA_015106715.1. Classification (NCBI taxonomy): domain Eukaryota; kingdom Metazoa; phylum Chordata; class Actinopteri; order Cichliformes; family Cichlidae; genus Bujurquina; species Bujurquina vittata. The sequence continues at coordinate 35,760 of VUQK01043889.1, forward strand.
TCATCTGATGCAGCTACTCACATCAATGAGATGCCAGTCACAACCCTACTACTCAAAGCCATTGCACTCCATCCTCTCCTGCTTTGCCATTGTTACAGCTCAGTGGAAATGGCAGAATAAAATGAAGTGGGTTCATATTTGGGGCATAATTTGCAGTGATGTTGCTTTTCTCTTGTTTTATTGAAAACAGTAGCAGGTGCGAATGGAGCAGACGACTGCCAAGGTTATCAATTTCATAATAGTTATTAGTCCCCAAACTCCTCTACTGGGCCTTTCAATCAACACAGAGTACATTACACTGATGTCTGGGCTGTCAACACACATAAACACACACACACACACACATACTCAACACTGATTTCTGCTGCCAGCAACTAGTGTCTGCTGCCACATTAAGTGGTGCACCATAAAGCCCAAATCTGCCCATTCATTCTCTGCTCCTTCTGCATGACAACAACAATAACTCGGCTATTTTAAATGCACAATTACATAGAAGTGCTCTTGGGCAGACAGGCTGATGGCACACTCGGCTCCACTTGCTCAAGCGTTTACATGTGCAATTTGTCAGAGCATTTCTGAGAATCTCTTAGTGTCTTTGTGTACTTTATGTAAGTCAGGCATTTTCTCTGTGAGAAAGTGCTGTGAAGTGAGCTGCTCTAATTTTTCTTTGTGTGTGTGTGTGTGTGTGTGTGTAAGTGGTGACAAATCAAATTAATTTCTTTATATTTCGCAGTTCTTTTTTTTATAGTTACCCAGCAGATTAGGCATTGTGTTTCCATCACCCACCAATAAGGGAAGTTATGCTGTGGTTATGTAATTATCTTATTTGGATGATTAATCAAGAGGATCTATTAATCCATGTGTGTCTCTACACATGGATACATGTGCATAGCTACTGTAGCTTCTGGCCAGCTGGCTAATTTCAATGTGTGACACAAACAGCAGTTCTTCCAAATAATATGTCACTTTAGTCATTATATTAGCATGCTTAGCACTGAAACATCCAAATACATAAAGAACTGAATAAAAACACACTGCAAAATAAAATAAAAAAATCAAATGAAATGATAAGCAGGCTGGTACTTTTTTATTGCTTTTCTACTCTGAGTGCTCAAAGTACTTTTTACTACGTGCTTCACTCACCCATTCATAAGCCTTAAGTATCAGCAACACACTCACTCTCTGATGGGTGCACTGGGACCAAAGCAAGGCTCAGTATCTTGCCCGATGGACACTTCATGATGTGGAGTGGAGGAGCTGGGGATCGAGTCACCAACCTTCAGGTCGGTGGACGACCCGCTCCACCTCCTGAGCCACAGCAGCTCCGAATCTTAATCAGCAAAAGAAAATGACGCATATTTGTATCATTCTTTGTCAGCTTCAAATAATTCTTCTGATTTTTTTTTAAATGATGACACAAATATCACCCAGCTGTACTGAAGCATAGCAGCTGGCAGCGTGTCTCCCAGTCAAGTATCAGTTTAACTTTAAAGAGACAATTTATGACTGATTGCTGAAAACACTTCCCAATATTAAAAATCTGTTATCAACAAACTGAAGCAAAAGTAAAGTGTGTGTGAGTACGTGTGTGTGCGTGCATGCTTGTGTGTCCAATAAAATGGATAATTTTTCTTTTGCTTCTTACATCTTCAGCTTGCTTATCCATCCATCCATCCCTCCACCCATCCATGCATTTACCATGGCAGTCATCCAGAATGCCCAGTAGGGGCTCAGCGATGCAGAAAACTAAAATGTTGCCAACCAGTTATTCTCAAATGTAAGCGTGTTCAGGGGTAAAAGTCACCCTGAGGGCCGACGAGGAGCTGCCCGTGTCAGAGCTCCTGAGTAGAGATGCTTTTACTGCAAACATGAGGAGCTCAGCATGCACACGTGTATACTCGCTATCCTACATCCCTGCGCCTTAGTCATCACAATAAACATTCTGCACGACTGAACTGGCAATTCATTTCAAAAAGGAAGAGAGCTTTTAGTAACGAAGTGAAGTGGATTTCTAAACAAATAATATCTGTGCTGCCCAGCACTGGGTAAGTGCTCCTCGTGAAATGCAACAGTATCACTCTTTTGCCTAGTTAATGATATTTTTCCATTTGATAGCACTACATACCATCATCCACTGTCAGTTCATACTGTAACTCTTTAGGCAGAATTGAGAATTCCATTTCATAACAGATGGTAATTTACACAAAGAGTCATCAGATGAAATCTGATGTGCACTCGAGTTTGTCACTTCGGTTCTGCACGTGTAAACACCTGAAGCCTGAATGCGTCGCAGTCGCTGCATCACGGCGCAGCGTTTAGTTCACGTTAAGCGCACTCCCACTGAGCTCTGGGGGATGCTGCAGGAGGTGTTTAAACACTGTTAGCTTTTTCCAGGATAGGCTGCCCCCAAGGCCAACCTGATGTGACCCCCGTTACCACCATCAGCTACAGAAAAAAAAATGCCTGGAGGATACACAAAGTGCTGAGAAAGATAAGAGGTCAGGGCATGTTAACCCAATCTCCATGAATTATAACTACTAATAAGACTGCACGAAATTGGTAAAACCGTATTTATCAGCTTTCCCCAGTATTTTCATTAAGAACAACAACATGAGGAATGAGGGGCAGGAAATAATGGTTTGTTACAAAACAATACAAAGTGGATTTTGAGGACGGGCATGAAGAGAGCAAAGCAATAAACCTCAAGTACATCCTGTATTATCATTTGCATAAAACACCAATTAGCTCGTGATTAAAATGGATGCCACAATCAATGTGTTGCATCAGTCACTTCTCTCCTCAGTCAGTGCCTCTCAATGTTTTCAGCAAGCAAAACACCTGATATTGTTCCCGAATGAAAATGAGTTTTTTGATTAAATTTCCTGCGTGCCATGTTCAGCTGGATGCCGTCTCTCCGCTCGAGGTGGAAGTTCATCCCGTCACCAGAACCGAGGCGAGGCACAAGAAGGGCAAACGGCACATCGAGGCCCGAATGCGTCGCACAAATTCTCAATACAAAAGCCCCCGGGGAGTGCGGAGGGTTTTACAAGGGGTCACCAACAAAGTGCGTGATGTAATAATGAGTAACAGAAGACACAGCGAGAAAGGAGGAGACTTTAAGAGAACAGACTTTGATGAGCAGTATTATGAGTTTTTGATGGACGTGAACAATTTTAATCATTTACTCAGGCTGAAAATAACTAATGCATTAGTCCTTTTAATCTGCTCCAAACAGCTTTTTAAATCAGGATGTGCGGCGTAATGGCAAATTAAGGGAAAAATGCCTTCATCTAAGAGTTTTCCAAAACTGACTGAACCAACGACGTTTACACTGCAGCTCCAAATCAAACCAGATAAGTCCTAAATTTTGCAGCCGGCAGTGGTTTGGATGGATTCGGAAGGCAAAGGTTTAGATTTACGAGGCCATTTGCATTTTGCACCGTTTACTTTTGGCCTCAGTTAATTGTTTAACTCAGCATGACATTTAAGTTAAGATTACTTTAAACTAGAGTACCTCAGCATCACTCAGATTATTACTGTCAAAAAACTAGTTACACTAGTCACACTGAATTTGCGATCCCTCAAAAGAGTCATTACTAAAACAGATAAACGATGCCTCAGTCGAGCAGTCCTGCCACTCATGATTCTCTTAACAGACTCTCTCGCACAGGTGTTGCTGCACTCATTGGTGGGAATGAAAAAGCCCGTACACAGCATCACGGCGCGAGTGAAACTCTCCACTGACACCGTGACAAATGAAATTGTTTTTGGTGGGTTAGCAGCTCCTTAAGCTGGAGTGAGGAAGCTTTCACTGCAGCTTTTACAGACCTGTACCCTCCGAGCTGCAAAGCAAAAACGCACCTTCTCTTTACAGCCAGGGGACCGGATGACTTTGCAATTTTAATAAAATGCCGACATTATGCGGATAAAAGCAAAACATCCCTGAAAGAGAACGATACAGTTACACACAGTAAAAGACTGTCTTTGAGTCTGTCATCATAACTCGCGTCCTAGAACCCTGCTATCTGCCCTCCATCCTTCTTTGCACATAGGAGACATTAATTATTAAATCCTAAGTCATTATTTCAAATATTAGAAAAGGAAATTGATTTCTTGAGAGTTTCAAAAAAAAAAAAAAGAAAAGAAAAGAAGGTCCCACACTTTCAGTCACAAAGAGAAACCCCATCACCTCGTCACTTTGCACTTCACATCTGGGGAACAACAATAATGTTCTTACTGCAACCCCACAAAGCTTCCAAATCACTGTGATGCGCTCCGCTCTGCTTTGCTGTTGTTCTTCGATTCGCACCTTTTGTTTTGTTTGCTGTTGGAAATGGATCCGTTTTCTCGAGGGGATCATTAAAGTTCGATCTGAGCTACGTAATCTAATCTAATTGTGATGACACCTCGCCTCACTGGACAAAAGCCACATTTCTAGACGCCGTGTCGTAGCACGTTGCATTATGTGTGTTGAGAGTAGTTGTGATGATCTTATCTGGCAAAGAAGTGTAACAGTGTCTGAACAACTCCACCCCAACCTCACCGCCCACTGCCGCCCTTTACTTTTACTGCAGGTTTGTACCTAAGCATGTTTTGCTCTCCTCACACAAAAGAGCAATGCTTATCACTCAGACTCCTCTAATAGAGCGCCGCTGTGTAAAATCATTAGTGGAAGGCCTTTCATCGTGTAACAATTATTGATCTGACAACAAGCTGCTTCAGCCATCAGAATACACTGATGGCAGCAGCGGCGGGAGCGACTCAACAAGTTATTAGATTTGTTTTAAAAAGAGAGTCTAATGTGACTGATCGAAGAAAGGCTTGTGAGCACTGGTGGAATCGCTGGCCTTCTTCAGTTCTATTAAATGTTGTCCTTCTTTATGAAGAGGAACTCAAAAACCCTGCGTTCTCCAGCATATATAGCCTTAGAGTCAAGGTTCAATGTCCTAAGCTCAACAGGCCCATACATCCTGACACTGAAAAGAAGAAAAGACTTTTGTGGTTGTGTTACACACATTATCTGGCATATACTTTCTTTTTGCCACAGATTAAACTACACAAGCCAGGCGGTAAAATGAAACAGAAACAGCAGCTGTTTACTAAATTAGAAAGCACAATATGAGTCGTTTCCATTGGAGGGGAAAAAAGTTAATAACATCTATTACTGATGTAACGTTCTTCAGGCCAATTAAATTCTTCTTTATTAAAAATAGCAAAAAACAAAGGACAAATAATCTTATTTTCTGCACTGCAATTAAACGAAAGGGGAAAATAATGCGTACCTTGTGCACTTCCATTACCTTAATCACACTGAAAGCTAATGTGCGTGTTCTGCCCTGGAATCCATTGTGTGGGCTGTATGGGGCTTAAATTTACCCTACAAAGTATTGTTGTAGAGAAAAAATCAAATGTGGAATGAGCGCCTGTATTTCATGTCTGGATGAATTGTTTCCAGCATGATTGTTTAATATTTCATGTAGAGTTGAACAGCCTCATGAGCTAAAAGACCGCACAGAGAAAGAGTGGTGCAGAGTCAGGATTTGTTTGTTTGTTTGTTTGAGCAAGAGGGGGAAAAATTCTTTTAAATTATGTGGAACTTAAGACTGACGGTAATAATTAATTTACGATGATGCCGCCTTGTATGTGGAATGTTCTTTTTACTCCCACAAAGCACTTTATTGGATTTCTAAAACAACTTAAATTGCCACCGTGTATGAATTTTGCTACAAAATATAAACTGCAGCATCTTCTCTGGCAACATTTTCTATGTTCCTTTTATTCAATGCTCTAAAAGGTCAACTAGTCTTTTTGATATTATTGTAAATATATAATATTGATATTTAGATTTGCTCTTAATGTTTCCTGCCTGGTTCAGCTGTTGAACAGAGTTGTTCTGGAAAGAAGGAAGGAAATGTATTCCAGATATAGCTGCCCAATGCTCTTCTTCACGTTTACATCCACACGATCATCACTTTTTCTTTGCTTGCTGCTCTCTCTCTCTCTCCTCCATCTGCGTCCCATTTGTAAAACTGCCAAACAGCGTTCAGAGCCGCCCTTTAGCCTGCACGGTTACATTTCCAAATGCCTTGAAAAAAAATTCCCTTCTTGATGAACAGCTTTTTGTTTTTGGCTTTTTGTCTGTTTGTTTTGCGTTTTGATTAACCAACAATGTGCGGCGTGTCTCTGCAGAGTGTGACCGTGGATTTGCTTTTTGTAGTTTTTATGTAGCCCAAATTCCCCATGAAGAATGTAACTGCCAGCTAACTGCCCCAGAGTGCAGATTATCCAACATTATAATGGGCTGATAACTGTAAATACTATATCTCCTCCACTGTGTGTGTGTGTGTGTGTGTGCGTCAGCGCCTATATCAGTCACAATAATAATAACTCTCAGGCCTGTTACGATAACCCTAATCTGACACAGGAAGTAATTCCTTGTCTTCCTCCAACAACAGTGGGATTTGCCGCTGTGGCTGCAGGCTGATAGTGTCACGGGAGAAGAATAAGGGGCTTCAGCCCCCACCGTGCAGGGATTACGCTAAGACAATGTGCCGTTGTGTACTGGCTTTCTTTTTATCTGAACTGTCACATTAAATTATGCTACACAGATATGTATTGTAATTGTTTAATGAATTTGTAATTAAACAATTATAAGGCGTAAAATGTGGATTTACGCAATACACAATGACTGAGCAAGACATGCCACAGAGCCTCTTTACGGGAGGTTTTATCTCCCATTAACTGTGTTCCTGCTCTGTGCAACAATCTTGTTATCTATAAAATAGTAACCTACCACTGCTTTCACATTCTAAATATAATTTACATATATGTATATGTCCTTACATTTTGTTATTTGCATAATGTCAATAGCTGTTACTCACAGGGTTACAAGTTCAATTTACCCAGATGAACAGTTCTAGAATATGTACAGCAGAGTACATTTTATTGCAGCTATTCAGAGACAAAGCAGTGCTGACAATATGATCAAAAACAAAAAGTGTCAATAAGTATTAAAGTGTTCTCACAAAGAGATTGCAGTTGTAAACCAACTTTTGTAAAACTGTGAAACACTATTTTTGAGCAGCTACAGAATTTAACACTGAATTTATACTTCTTTATAGCTTCTTTGGCGACTGGTTAATATCTGCACTGCATGCTGGAAGTATACGTTTCTTGTTTGTATTATGAAGGTACGAAGAAGCTTGTGGCCTTCAGTTAAAGCTTTTAAGGTTGCTTACTATCTGACTCTTTGATTTCATTCTCGGACCATCTTAAACATGCTTGAAAGAGAGCGATCCCAGAGACACAGCCAAGCGTCACCAGAGTTTAGAAATAGTTCTTCCTCCTGAGATTGTTTTTGGGCCATAACAAGTCTTTATTTATTTTTTCCTTTGGGAAAGTGGTCGAGAGCCGGTAAGCTGTGGACTATCCTGATAAGGTAGAGGACGGATGAAGAAACTCTGCTTTTTTGTCATGTGTCACTCGCTGTGTGGTAATCCAAAAAGAGGGCGACTGTGCATGCCGGAGAGAAGCGGGAGTGCAACATGGGACAGTATGCTGAGGTAAATCTAATGCCATCTGTGAATTACATAACTGTGGAAGCAGCTTGGTGGTATCACTCTGGTTACACTGTATCCTGAAATGAGGTGCAGCTTTGGTAACACTGTGTAAGCCTATGTAAGTCAGATTTCTTCTATTAAATGTTAAAATCCGGCTTTTGTGTCCCTGCACTTATATAGTTCCTATTCAAACTCTTCCTGAATTAAATCTCTCTAAATAGTGTCAGTTTTATTCTGTGGCTGCCTTAATTTAGATACAGTATGTGCTGGTACATAACGCTGTAACACTTTACTTTATTATTATGTTATTACTCTCTTATAATAACATAGATTTAGTGTCTTTCTGCCATTTTGGGTGGGGTTAAAAGAAGGACAGCATCCTCTAGAGAAAGCTGCATTCCATCGTCTGGCATAAAGTCCTAATACTGGCATCCGAATAAGGAAACATATTCTTTTTATCATATCACACACTCTGCTTTCCCATTTTCCGGTGTTGTGTTGTGCCATTCCTCTGTCAGGACTACACATGCACAAACTCATTTACAGTACATTCACATTGGCACATGCAAGTGCAAACACATGCCTGGCCTACAGGCATTCAGAGGAAATCTGCACACACACAGGGTTATAAGCACACACTCCAATGCTTTGGGGGGTCTGTGTTGGTCAAGGAAGACAGCCATGACTTTGCCAAGGGGAGTGAGGACAGTAGAGCAGAGGTGGGGGTTAAGGGGATGGGAGTTACAAAGATTAATGATCTGAAACTCTCTTTTTCTCCCGAGTGCTTCTGTGTGTGTGTGTGTGTGTGTGTGTGTGTGTGTGGACCCTACGGTGGAGACATTATGCAGAGGAAAGCTCCATCTCTGAAGGATGGGCTCGTTTAATGGTGAGAGGCTATTTCCACTGTGACTCTCACTGGGATGCAGGTTTAGATCTCTCTCTCACTCACACAGCGCACACACACACATATACTCAGACACAGTAAGCAGTGCCGTCGGTGCAATGTGGGGTGTCACAAAAAGTCAGCTTTTACCAGAACCCCAGCTGAGTGACATATTAACCTAGGTACCCTCACACACACAATCGCGCACACACATGCGCGCACGCACATGCGCGCACGCACAGTTTAGTCAGTCTTTACCCTACCCAGCATGCAAACCAAAGCAGGATACCAGGCATGATAAGATTACTCAGGAGCTTGGCTCAAGTTTCTGCTTACACACACGCGTGCACACACATACACACACACACACAGGGTAAATGCTAATTGATAAATGCATGCAGACAAAGCAGGGGTGCTACATAATCAACACAGAGGACCCACAAATTACATGAATTAAAGACTGATTGACACTTAACATGTTTCCCCTTGTTAGGTTAATATGCATCTGGTTTGTCTTCAGTGTTAATTGTATGTACTATATATTTTGTGCTTCTCTTCTTCTTTCCAGATATAAATACTGTGTAGAGATGCAGACTTTTTCTTTTTTTCATTCTTTCAACATTTCACTGTTTCTGAGACGTGGGTGGGTATAGCCTCAAGAAGCAGCATTATGATGCTAAGGTCACCAGCTGAACTCCTTGGAACAACTGGGAAACTTGGAGGATTGGGGTGGTGAGATATACAGCAGCAAATCAGGTGCCTTTTAGCAAGGAGCTTACTGTGAACCCATGGTGCTGATTTCTCATGGCGGCTCCCATGTGAGGATTGATATAGCTGCATGAGTGGGAAGCATTTCAGCTTTAAATGAATGCAGAGTCTTCTGCCCTCAGTTAACTGTCATGTAATTAACCTAGACAGCAAGCTAAACACAAAGGGATTCAGCAATGAGACGTTGAGACGTGGTCTTTCGGTCCTCACTGAGACCTATTTTTACTGTAAAACTGTAACAAAAACAGAATCATGGATATACATATGTGATTTGTCACAACCCAAATTCACACCCCAAAAACATACTGTCAAAAATCAGTACACAATTAAACTAATAAACGAACATTCACACACCCTTCAGCCAAGACTAGCATAAAGAGCCCTAAAGGCAAGTAGCATTAGCTTATTCCTTTTCAACTCGGA